>APFE031389497.1:2563-59578 GCA_000404065.3 Pinus taeda | reverse complement strand
CCCTTCCTTGGTTGGGCTTTTTCAGTCCTTTTCACTCTATCCTGTAGTCGTTTCTCCCTGGGTGTTTGTGCCATTGGTATTTCAATAGTTTTAGGTTCAGCATCTTGGTCTTTTTCTTGTTTCCCTTCTTGTTCTTTCTATGGTGGTTTGTCCTACATTTCCCTTCCACTGGCTTTTTCTCTTCCCTCACTGTGTTCCCTTTCTTCATGGCTAGATGAGGTGAGTTCCTTGGCTAAAATCCTTATATCGTCATCTTTGGTCATGTTGCGGAAAATTTCCTAGGAGAGGGGGACAATGTAAGTATGGAGGGCATCTTCCACTAGGAGCTTGATGAGCACATGATGGGCTACCTGATCCAGTGTCCCTTCCCTCAGTTTTGTGCCACATTCAATCAATGATTGCAGGAGAAAGTAGGGGATGCTTAACTTCTACTCTGGGGGTAAATCCAACCCATGCCTTAGTTCTTTTAGCAACCGGAAGTGATAGCCTTAAACAATACTGAACCCCCCTTAATAGGTAATGTATTTCATAATTTGGATACTAGCTTCGCTCCACAGAGGATGTAAACTGGCCCTCCTTACCTTGTTCTTATCTTCTGCAAACTCTTCCTCTAGTAGGAAGAAATTTTTCTTGGCTTTTTGGCCTAATGCTCTCTCCTCTTTGCTCCATGGTATCGTTAATTGCAGACCAGTGACCTGACTAATGAGTTCAGGGGTAAGCTGTAGGGTCAACCCTCTGAAATTTACAATGGCCAGTGTTTTTGATTTAGGTTGCAAAGATATCAGGAATTCCTTTGTTATTTCATCATCATGCTCCTGGATTTTATCACAGAAGGTCATCTAGTTGGCACGGGTGAAGAGGTCCACTACTGTGGGATGTTCACACAATTTTCTGGAATCCGAGGGTTCCTCTTTGATAAACCCTCCTGGTATGGTGAGAGTGTTCGGTTTAAATGCTCTGAGAGGAAGGGGAGTGTTGTTTTATGTGCTTTCCTCCTTTTAACTTTGAGAAAGGATCCCTCGAGTCTTTATATTTTAACTCTGCACCAATTCCCTGGTTCTAATGCTTTTGTTGCCCAAACTCGACTGTCTGTGTATGGAGGGGGAAGTTTTGTTTCCACAGATAGGGTACATCACTTCAATTTTTTTCTTCCAGCATACGTGCAACTTCAAATTTTTATATATAGTCTAGCCCTCTCAATGCGTTGTCGTTTCTATAGGAGAAATTTTCACAGGAACCTTGGAGGAGAATGTTGACATAGGGCCGTCTGAGAAAATCCGTGTAATTACACAGGCAAACTGCTATTCTTGACCCACAAGCAGACTTGTTTCTAATACCCCTACTTTAGACAGTTCAGTTTACCACCTTTTGAAATATACCATGTAGGGAAAGTGTTTTTCGAGCCTACCTTTCCTGGAACTTCAAATTTGTCAAAGGAAAGGTCAGGTTTCTCTGTTCCAGGGGTTGTGTCGTACTTCCTGTAGAACTTCTTCATGTAGGATGCTTGTCAGCTTCTGTAGGATGCAACTGCGCTTCTGAATGAGCTTAAGATGTGGGAGAACTTCAAAACAGGCTGGAAAGCTTGAAGGAGGACGATGGGTTAATGGATTGCGGAAGCAAAGGACGAGTGCTTTAGCCAGGACGTTGCAAATGCGAATGAACAACAGATGTGTGAGCCTTTTAGCCAAGCATTTTGAATTGTGGCACAATTCGTGGCAAGAGGGTGAGGTCGCCAGACCAAACCGTTATCCATCGTCATGGTCATCTCTCTCCCACCTGTCCCTGGCCGCCATTACCTCCCCTCTACCATTAACTGCTGCCACCACTATCAGTCTGCCAATTTTCACCGACTGGACACTCCACAAGTGTCGGCTACATGGCTCGTTGGTGAGTCTGAATGTAACTGAGCTCATTCGGATCCCACAAAGCGGTGTAACTGGCTAACGATGGCCAGTTGACTGACCACCAAATTCGTTCAATCCAACCATTTTCACAGGCATGCAGTTTTCTTAAAATATGGTGTATGTAATTCGCGAATAAGATTATACACTTACCTACGTGGCCGTGGATGCGTTATATAGACTTTCGTCTCAGAAATACTGCCTCGCTTACTGCTACCTCATGCACGGGTGCTAGAGCCCATTTTTTATTTGTGGAAGCTGCATGCATGGCTTTGGAACCTGATCTTTTAATGATAAATGCTGCATGCACAGGTTCTGTCTAACCTCAGCTGTCGAGGAGGTGTTCTCGTTCAAGATGAACCCTTTTTTCATTTCCCCCGTGTGGATTTCAGTTTCCCTTGCCCCCAGAGTATGTGCTCTAGAGGGATCAGCTGCTATAGGATTCCTGTAGGATATCCTATAGTTGCTTCTCCTCTTGGGATGCAGGCTAAACAGGTGAGGTCATTTTGCGAACAAGGACTGGCTGCATTGATGAAGAGTCTAGATGGAACTTGAATAGGTAGAGTGTGCGAGCCCTTGCTGCTTGTTTTGTCACTTGGAAATTTTTTTTTCAATCTGAGGAAAACATGGCTCTTTGTATGACTGTGCAGGAACACATAACTAGGTGGGTGACAGAGGTGTCAAGAGATAGAGCAAGGTGCCACATGGGGTTGGATTGTATAGAGGTGTGGCCTTAGGCCTAAAAACTGATCCCAACCATCAGATTCCCTTTTAAAATTGAATTTGGCTCGTCCGAAGGTTCTACAGGATGTTTCTTGTAGAAATTCAGGACTTCCTATAGAAAAGCCTAGAACTTCCTATAGAAAAGCCTGGAACTTCCTATAGAAAGCCTAGAACTTCCTGTAGAAAGCCCAATCTTGACCTGATTGTGACCAAATCCTAGGAGAGGTGAGTGGCTAGGGAAGAGGTGTCTAAAAGGATTTCCTGGAGCCTGGTATGGACCCCTGTCCTCATTTTGTGTGTCCCTCTTTTCTTGCAATGTATTCCCTGCAACCTGCAATTTTCACAGAGATTAGTCATGTTTTCTTTTTTTTTTTCTTGTTGTTTTTGTTTTTGTTTTTTTTCCTTCTCTCTTTTTTTTTTGATGAGATAGCTAGGGCACCTTAATGAGGTTTTCACTGCTGCTAACTGCCCTGGGTGCCTCATAAAGGTTTTCACTCAAGGATCTTTTTATTTCACATTTTTTTATTTCTCAAGAGACAACTGGGGTGCCTCCATGAGGTTTTCACCCTCACTCTCTACCGTGGGCGCCTTAGAAAGGTTTTCACCCAAGGATCTTTTTATTTTTTATTTTTTATTTTTTTATGATCAAAGTGTGGGTGGAATAGGGGCAGAGCTCTCCTCCACTACCAGCACTCATTTTTTCCAAAGTTTCAATGAACTCCTGCCTCGAAAGAGGTTTCTTGTAGATTTTCAATCAATTCCCATTGACAAGCATGGGGATGGCTTCTTCATCAATGGTACTGATAAGGACTGAACCATTGTCATTACATTTCTCCACTGCATATGGTCCTAGCCATCTTGTCCTCAAATTTCCTTTGAAATCCTTATATCTTGAGTCATACAACAATGCCCAATCTCCCGGCTGGAATTGATTTTCATTGAGGTGTTGGTCATGCCGTATCTTCCTTTGGGGTTGAACTACCTCCAAGTGGAGGAGGGCCTACATTATTTGTTCATCTAATCCATTCAAATGCAGTAATATTTCACATTGAGCATGGCTGAGATCTAAGTCTAGCTGAGCTATGACCCTCAATGTGTTGTATTCGAACTCTATGGACAGCAAAGCTTTCTTCCCGTAGACCAGCTCATAAGGTGTGAATCCTGTTGTAGTTTTCCAAGTGGTGTTGTAGGCATGGGTGGCCTCAACAAGGCGATCTGCCCAATCCTTTCTACTTCTGCTCACCACCTTAGTCAGAATCTCCTCCAATTCTCTATTAGTGACTTCCACTTGCCCATTTGCTTGTGGATGATACGGGGTGGAAGTCCTGTGCTTGATCTTGTGATGAGCGAGCAGGTCTTCAATTAAGTTAGAGGTGAACTGGCTTCCTTGATCGCTGACTAACTCTCTTGGGTAGCCAAACTTATAGAAGATATTTTCCCTTAAAAACTCAGCTACTTTATCTTTTTTCGCTACCTTGATTTCCTTTGTTTCTAGCCACTTTGTCAGGTAGTCAGTGCACACAATGATGTAAGACCTTTTCTTTGAAGGAGGGTTGATAGGACCCACAAAATCCATTCCCCACTTCTAAGATGGCTTGAAGGTCACTTGAGGTTGGAGGGGCATTTCATCCCTTCGAGTCGGTTTCTCCATCCTCTGACATTGATCACATTGTCGCATGTATCTTATGACATCTTGATGAAGAGTAGGCCAATAGTAGTCTACCTGTAGAATTTTGAAGGCAGTCCTTTTTGCTGCAAAGTGGCCTCCACAGGGTCCATTGTGATAGGTTAGAAGGATGTCAAAGACTTCCTCTTCCCTAACATAACGCCTCAAGATCTGGGCCAAGTTTAAACAGATTGCCCCCGATCCAAGTGAATGGGGCACTCTTCGTCACGATTTTGCTCTTCTCCTTTGAGGATAGATGCGGACGGAACTGTGCTGAGACCAAGTAATTTGCTATATCAGAAAACCATGGGGAGAGTACTGAGATAGCAAAAAAGTGTTCATACGGCAACTGGTCATCCACTGTCCCTTCCTCACCTGCAGGCAAATCCAATCTAGATAGGAAGTCAACAACAAAATTTTCCTTACGTTGCTTGTCAACAAAAGTCAAATCAAATTGCTGCAACAAAAGTAACCATCTAGTGATACGAGAATTCACATCAGGCTTATTCATTAAATATCTAATTGCAACATGATCCGTGTGTACGAATGTTTGATAACTAGTGATGTAGTGTCTGAACTTGTTGAGGGAACGGACTACGGCCATGAATTCTTTCTCGGTTACAGTATAGTTCATCTCTGCGTTGGACAAGTTCTTGCTAAAAAAATCTATGGCATACGGAAGTTTCTCCTCAACTTGTACTAAGGATGCCCCTATGGCTTTTTTCGAGGCATCAGTGTGGATGTGGAAAGGTAGGACCCAGTTTGGACCTCTCAAGATCGGGGCAAACACCAACTTATCTTTCAACTCATCCAGAGCCCCTTTGCAGTCATTAGTCCACTTAAACTCAACATCTTTCCCTAAGATGCTAAACAATGGCAAAGCTAGCTTACTGAAATCCTTAATGAATCTTCTATAATACCCGGCCAAGCCTAGAAAGCTCTAAACATTTCTGACCTTTTCAGGGGGTGGAACATTTTGGATGATAGCGATCTTGTTAGGATCCACCTGTAATCCTTGCTGAGAAATGGTATGACCTAGCACGGTCCCTTCAGTCATCAGGAATTCACATTTTTTAGGACTGAGGGACAGGTTCATCTCAATAAACTTGGCTAAAACTTTTCCTAGGTTAGTCAATGCTTCTTGGAAGTTGGACCCATAAGGAGTAAAGTCATCCATATAGATTTCCACTGAATCATGAACTAGTTTAGCAAATATGCTTAATAGTGCTCTCTGGAAAGTGGCATGAGCATTTCACAACCCAAAGGGAAGGACCCGGTAGGGAAAGGTACCCCATGGACAAGTGAAGGTGGTTTTATCTTTGTCTTCCAGGCTGATTTGGATCTGATTATACCCGCTAAACCCATCTAGGAAAGAAAACAACTTCTTCCCTGCTAGTCCATCCAACACTTGATCTATGAAAGGTAAGCGGAAATGGTCCTTCTTGGTTCCTTTGTTAAGTTCTCGGTAATCTACACAAATTCTCCACTTCCCATTTTTCTTAGGCACAAGCACTAGAGGTGAGACCCACTCACTGTTAGAGATGGGGTAGATGAATCCCTCATCCAACAATTTTTGCAATTCTTCTTTGACGATGTTTTTAAGGGTTGGATTCATTCTCCTATGAGTCTTCCTGACTGGTTTAAGATCCTCTTTAATGTAGATGTGATGGGTACAGACTGACGGGTGGAATCCTTTCATCTCCTTATAGCTCCAAGCAAAAGCATCCAAATGGTTGTTCAATAAGCTACACAGCTCCTTCTCCTGGGAGGAAGATAGGGAAGAGCTGATCTTTAAGGTTCTTTCATGGCCAAATTCCACATTCTTAACTCTATGATAGGTCAGATCAGTCACACAGAGGTCCACTAAAGCAGTGGCTTGGGTATCTTCCACCAATTCTTCTAAAGACAGTACACTGGGAGGTGGGTTTTGAATCAAATTCTCAATCAAGTCATCCTCGATTTGAGGCCTCCCCTGGTGGCTTCGATTATGCACAAAGGTGCAGAGTAGACATCATCCTCATGTCCCTCTTGCAACCAGAGTGGTAAGTCATGTTCTAGCAGAGGTTGGGCAGGAGCATAGAGGACTAGCTGCTTAGACATAGGTCCATTCTTGATGGTCATGCTTCCAGCTCGACAACTGATGTAAGCATTTGCAGTAGCTATCCAAGGCCTACCCAAAATGAGGGGGTATCTAGTGAGTTTTTCCTTCGGATGAAGGACCAAGATGTTCACATGGTACTCCCAAGAGTCAACAGAGACCAAGACATCTTCCAAAATCCCTTCGGGAGTCAGAGTGGAGTGGTCTGCTAACTGCAACACTGTCGAGGTCTTCCTCAAGGAACTATGAAGGTTGAGTTTAAGCATAGTGTCCTTGGTCATCACATTAATGGCAGCCCATAGATCAATCAAGGTATGGGGGATTATGGTGCCATTGAAGTGGACATCAGCTACAGGACTCCTAGGGTCCAAATATTTTGGAAAGATTACTTGCCCCAACATCAGATCAGACAGTTGTCCTATGACATTGATAGTCTGGGCATTTCTCTTGCGCCTGCCTGGGTGCCTGAAACACTTCTCATTGATCAATTTGTTGTATATCAGTACATATTTTATGGCCTGGAGAATGGGTATTTTCACACAAAACTGCTTAAGTTCTCCCAGAAGCTCAATCTCCTCTAGGTTTGGTTGTGTGGTTGTTGTTAGTTGCTCAAGAAAGGGTGGAATGGCCTTGGGTTCACTTTCCTGTTTTTCTTCTTCATTGTCTGGGGAAGGAAGTGGGCGATCTGGAAGGACCTTCCCAGATCACAGGTTGATCTCCTGGATCTCCACAACAGAGGTAGGACATGTTGTCTCCCCAGTGTATACCTGCTGGGCCTGTTTGTTGTTGGGGTTCGGGTTCGGTTGGGCAGGCATCTAGGGTTGTCTTGGAGGAGCAGGAGGTAATGATTGTGGTTGAGTAGGTGGTGGAGGAAAAATGGCGTGAAGAGAGTTGTATTGGGGCCTCCACCCCTACTGAGGTGCATTCCACTGAGGCTGAGGCTGGACATGTGAGGGAAACGAATGAGTAGTAGGTTGAGTATGGCATTGAGATGGATAAGCCCACGGAGGAGGTGCAGACTAGGAAGGATGAGCAGGGGGACCCCAAGAAGGTATATGAGCAGATTGATTGGGGATATAATAAGCTTGGGATGTCCCTTGCATCCCTTACTAGTAAGATTTGAGCCCATGTGGCCTCCTTTGGTTTAGGAGGTAGAGAGGTTCAACGGTTGCCTCAGTCTCTAGGTACATGGCTTTAAATCTGGGTAAGGTTGGGCATCGGTTTGTGGGGTGGCCTTCCTCACAAACAAGGCATACCTCTACTGAGTGCAATGGACAATCGTTCTTAGGGTGCTTCCTGTTACATCTGGGACAGAAAATGGCTAAAGCCCTCTCAGCCTCCTCTTTCTTTTGTTGGATTCGGAAAGTATCAAGTTGCATGGAAATAGTCTATCTCATCTCACTTTTGAGGTCTTGCATCTGGTTAGCAAACTCATGCTTGGACAAGGTGGTACTAGCTGAAAGTGGATTCCCCTTTCCTCTTTTTTGGGCTGCACTAGAATTGTTTCTAAACACAGTCTTTATGTTCTCGTAAGGTAGTTGATAGATGTCTCCTCGAGCTAGGAAATGGAGGGTATCCAGAAGGTCTTCAGGGACTCCTTGGAGCAGAACTAGCTTCAATGGTTCAGGGTCAAGTGTGCACCTGGCTCGTTTATAACTATGTTGGAACCTTTCCTTGTAGTCTTCTAAAGACTCATCATTTCCCATGGTCATTCAAAAGATCCCTCCCTTCGTTTCCTTTGACCTACAGTAGTCCCAGTATTTGTTGTTAAAGGCTTTTTGCATCTGAGCCCAAGTAGTGATACAGTTTCCAGGTAACCCGATGAACTAGCATAGTGCTGCATCCTTGAGAGTAGAGGTAAAGAGTTTCAGCTTTTGCTCATCTTCGGCATAGTCATAAGTTCGACATAGGACAACAAACTCAAACAGGAAGGTATCAGGGTCTTTAGTGGTCAATCCATGGAAGTGAGGTAAGGCTGAGGGACTTATGTATTTCATTTTCATGTCCCCATTGGTCTCTCGAATGGGAAAGGCACCTTCTATTCTCTTGTTACCTCCTATACCATTTATGTGTTCAGCCATGGTCTCAAGAGGAATGTTCTCTTGCTCTTCTTCTATTATAGGATCTTCGTATATCTTAGTGGGTTCGCCTATAGGTTCTTCTGGATCACGGCCACCAAAGAAGAGAGAAGGGTGACTCAGTGATGTGGTTGGGGTGTTGGGTAAGAATTTTTTGGTATTTTCTCTGCTCCTACGAGGCATGAAATGAAAGATTTTTGGCTTCTTTTGTTTTTTTTTCCTACTTGTACCTGCAAAACTGAAAATAGATTGAATTGCAACTAACTAAAATCTATCTTGCTGAAATGAAATTGGAGGAATGAAATGCTAGGCTACACTTGCAAAATTGAAATTGTGGAATTGAAATGCTACTCTACGCTTGCAGAATTGAAATGCTACACTATGCTTGTAGAATTCAAATTCTAGTCTAGGAAGGCAGGAAATGTCTAGTCTATTTTTGCAGAAATGAAATTGAAGAATGGAAATGAAATAAACTAATGAGCAGAAGGTTGTGGTAGAAAATAAAAGAAAAGTAGCAGTCACAAATACTTTGACGGTTCCCCAACAAGGGCACCAAAAAGAATGGTGGGCTCCAATATTTATGCATCTCCTGGGACTCCCTTCTTTACTCTATATCAACCCGGTAGTTCGTAACAAACTTGGAAGCGACGGTGCCATACGCACAAGTACTAGCTCTTTCCGTAGCTGTCACTTGGTCAGCTGGCACAAGTCTGCTAGGGGCTTAAGCCAACTTCTATGAGCTCTGAGAAGAATCTTTTTAATTGATGGATGAAAGTTAACTCAAAGGAAGCTAATCTACTTGCAGAAATAAACTGAAGCGTTGAATATGAAATGCAAACCCTAGTCAAACCCTAATTTTACCAGCTAGCCCTACTGATGTGAAAAAGTGGATGAAAGCTACTGAAAGAGATACCATTACTTCTAGGAAGGTAAAATACATGTGTCTAAGCTACTTCGATCTGAAGAAAACATCTTTTTGTATTTTGGCTAAGTTGTCAAATTTATCATGCATGTGCTTTCACTGTTTTTTTTTTTACTATGCAAAGGTGGATCGACGAGAGGAAATGCTTGTAGGAGGTTGGGAAGGTTCAGAGAGGGCCTAAGGGGTCCCTAGCACCCTTCCTGAGAGTTTCACATAGTCTGGCTTTCAGGAAACCGCTTTCGTGAGCTTCTACAGGAAGTCTGCAGGGGTTCTACAGGATGTTCTGGAATTTCTACACGATGTTTGTAATTTTCTACAGGATGTTCAGAAATGGGATTTTGGAGAAATGATGGAGGGAAAATGGAGGAGGAATGATTATGGAGGTGAGATAGGCGTGTGGTGAGGTTCAAGACTTGGTGGATGAAGTTGAGGAGTGCCGCGGATGGTTACATTTGTTCAAGGAGGGATGAAGCGATGTTACACAAGAAGATGAGAATCATGGCAAAGTAAGCGAATGAGGCAAACGTAAGGTAAGGGTTTTAAGTGAAGGATGGAGCAGGTGGAGTTGATGGAGTATGGGCAGATAAAGAAGGATAATAGGTGCTCTATAAGTCATTTTTCAAACTAGATATTCAAACACTTGGAAAATCAAAGACCTAGTTACGTTAGTCTATTATGACCTAGATAACAACAAGGAAATGGAACAGAAGTTTATTTGCAATGAGGTCAGATGAAATAATTATGCAACTAAGTAATCATAACCCTAAGCATGCAATCAAAACTGATATCACGTTCGACAACTAAGAATCCAACACTACTAATTGCACGGTGAAGCAAAACAATGTTTTTGTTGGCAAAAATGTCACCTTTGTCCCAGCTCACGATCCCGCTAAGGGAGAGGTGAGATTAGAGGTGCTTGATGGCATTTTTCTAGAGATCTTCCCTATTTCTAATCTATCAACTAAATCTGAACATAAAAATCCTATCTAATCATCAACGATGACCTTTATAAACAGCAAGATGCGGATCTACTTAACAGAAATTATTTTGCAAAGACATAAAAATAAATAACAGTACATGAAGGAAGCCTTGGCACATGGGTTGGGCCCAATCCCAAGAGTTGCAGGCTCCTAAAGGAACTCAAAACTGATGCCAAATAAATTTGCTTTCCATTACTCAAGAATAACCATGTTCATAGGAAAGTTACACAACAGTAGCTGCAAAAATGAGCTGAGAAAATAGCACCACCTTAGTGAAAAATAAGAACAGTCCAAAAATTAAACTACGAAGGCTAAAATACCTCCTATTTATGCCTACGATGACCTCAACAGCTCTACTTAATTCAAGGGGCTCGGCTGCTCCATCTGCTAGTAAACAATCACTCTTCACCAAGCTGCTTGGTTGCCTTTAGGATTCGTTTTGGTGGTCTGCTGAGCTCCAAGTTGAGGGTGAAGATTTCGAGGAAGGGACATTTAATGCTAGAGACATCCTCCCTATGAATCCTCACCCTTGTTCCTTCATGCTTAGCTATCATCTAGCTCATAATTGCTTGGATTTGTTCCAAAATTTGTCCAAAAACCTGAAATAACCACGTATTAGCCTTCTTGGTAAAGTGACCACCCTCATTCGTGCAATTAACATAAAAATACTCAAAAAACATGCATGAACTATGAAAAATGGTGGATTGAGCATGAAAAATTAGGTAAAATGAGTGTAATAAGTTACCAATTCCGGGGCTCATCACAAGGTCCTCCTTGAAATATATTATGTGCTTCTCATCACTTGCTAGTATGAGATCATCTACATAAAGTACTATGATCCAAAGCTTACCTTCCACCACTATGTGATACGGGTTCACCTCTTTTTGATGCTTCATGAATCCCAACCTAGTGAAGTAGCTATCTATCTTAGTGTACCGAGCACGGGGTGCCTGCTTCAACCCATACAATGATCTCTTGAGTCAGAACACATGCGACTGATGGTGGAAGGTTTCAAAACCTCCAGGCTGCTCTATGTAGAACTCTTCCTCAAGCATGCCATTGAGGAAGGCATTCTTCACATCCATCTGATGGATACTCTAACCCATTTGTATAGATAGCCCCAAAATAGATCGGATAGATTAGTACATTGCAACAGGAGCAAATGTGTCATCATAGTCAATCCCCTCTACCTGTGAAAATTCACGGGCCACAAATCTTGCGTTATGCTTCTCCACACTACCATTTTCAACTTTTTTTACCTTGTAAAGCCAACGAGAGCTCACAACTCAGTTGTTCTACGGTCTATGGACCACATCCAAAACACTGTTTTGAACTATGGAGTCATACTCCTCCATCATCACATCAACAGAAACTTGATATTATATTACTTCTTGAAATGAAGATGGCTCTGTCACAACACATGCACCCATAAGTTCCATGTATCAAGTGTACCTCTCTACTGACCTCCTCTGTCTGTGCTAAGAAGAGGGTGCTCCCACATTCTCCCGTGCATCATGCAGCAATATGGTAGTCTCTTTAGTGTGCTTTTTGCGCTCTGTGGAAGACTCTGCCTGAGTGGATGTCTCCACTCTTGGAGCCTGTGCATGTGGTTGCTCCATGTGAGTCTGAGGCTTCTCAACCTTAGGAAGTAAAATTTCCTCCTTTGCATGTAGCTTAAGCTCCCTCTCAAGGGATACTCGCATGGCCTTCACCTAATCAAACTTGACATCCATGCAAACCACTATCACTCGATTGGTTTGCATGTACACCCAATAGTTGTGGGGAGTATCAGTGTACCCAACATAGATCCCCAACTATGTTGTTGGCTTAAGATTCTTTCATGCATCTTTTGTCACATGGCAATAAACTGATGACCCAAAAATCCTGAAGTGACCAACATCTGGCCTCTTACTAGAATAAGATTCCTCTATTGTTTTACTCTCAATTATCCGATGTGGACTACGGTTTTGAACATAAACCATTGTGTTCCATGCCTCAGCCTAGAAGTGTAGTGGTAGGCCCTGATCATGCAACATCGCCCCTGCTTCCCCGACTATGATCCTATTCTTCCTGTTGACAACCTCATTCTTTTGAGGGTTATGAAGTGTCATCAGGTCTCGTTTAATCCATTCCACTAGAGAGAAGTTCTTAAACTCATTAGAGGAATATTCTCCACCATTATCACTCTATAGAGCTTTCACCTTTTTGCTTGACTCTTTCTCGACCAATGCTTTGAATTCACAAAACTTTTTGAATAGCTAATCCTTTCTCTACATGAAAAATATCCAACATTTATGGGAATAGCCATCTACAAATAGAACATAATAGCTATGTTTGGCGATGGATAATGCTGAGAGTGGTCCACACACATCTAAATCGACTCTCTCCAGAATAAACTCTGTTCAACTGTCTCTATATCCAAAGGAAGACATGGCGTATTTTCTCAAAGTACAACCCTTGCATCTATCAACTTTCTCAAGCATACCTTCGGGAAGATTAGTAGAGATTTGCTACAATATCTTCAAAGGCCTATGATTCAAGTGGCCCAATCACCTGTGCCATAACTCATCAACATCTTAGCTCAACATATTTTCCACTTTTGAACTCAAGGCAATACAATCGTCTACCTCTATCTTATAGAGATTCTAAACTCGAATCCCTATCTTATTTACTTGACCCATGGCTATGTGTCGAAGGAATGCCTTTCCTTTAGAAATGATCACTTCATAGCCTCTATCTTCAAGCATGGAAATTGATACCAAGTTCTTCATTAGTTTAGGTACATGCATAACATTCTTCAAGGTGAGTGGAGCCGCATGCTCCCTTTGAAAAGTAATAGTGCCTACACGAGTAACATTATACTTATTGTCATCACCCATCTCAATATGCATCTTGAGATCTTTATCCTCCAGTTCACTAAATAACTCTTTGTCTCTAGTCATGTCGAAAGAAAGTCCACTTTCTAAGTACCAGACACTTCTCATCATTGAAGACACCATGCATACAATGAGGGAAAAGTCCAATTCGAATTAGGAGGCCAAAGCCTCACTCGGCGCTCCTCCTGAGGACTTCTCCTCGGACTTCTTCAATGGACAATTTGTAGCAAAGTGACCCATCTTATGACAATGAAAGCATTTAACTTTCGTCATGTCCTACTTCTTACCTCCATGATAAGAATCTGATTTGGAATGAGAAATTTTACCTTTCCCCTTCCTTTCCTTAATCGCTAAGGCACATTTCTCTTCATCATTGTTCTTTGATGAAGATTCATCCCTTGTGTTCCTCCTGATCTCATATTGCATCAAATCTAACCATAGTCATTCTAAATCTGGCATCTTCTCCCAACCATTCGCAGAGTCCTGATAACTATGCCAACTCTTTGGTAGTCTAAGAAGAGAAAGGCTCACCATATCCTCCTCAGCAACTATGATTCCAACCCTTCCAAGTTCATGCTGACATTGAGTGAACTTGGTCAAGTACTTTGGAATCATCTCGCCTTACTCCATCTTGATTTTACGAAGTTTATCCTTCAATGCCAACTTCCCTTGATAACTGCTATTCTAATACAAGCATGTTAATGTTTTCCACATAGCATGTAGAGCTTCCTTGCCATGGAGACTCGAGACAATGTGGTCTCAAACTCCCTCAAGGATTATCTGCCTTGCCTTCACCACACACTTGTTCCATTCGGCCAAGTTCTATGCATCCGTAGCTACTGGCTTGGGGGCTTCTTGATCAATGAATTCCTTCAAGCCATTATCTTCTAGCCTAGCCTTCACCATGTCCCTCCAGGCTATAAAATTCAAACTTCCTTCCAAGGCATAGTCAAGCCCTAACCCATGGAATTCCATATACTGATCCTAAAGTATGTATTAAAATTCGACTTACACATATAACGTAGAAACCCAAAACTCTCAAATCTCCTCTAGAGGTATTATTTAAAATCAATGATATCTCCCTCATTCGAACTTTGATTCAGCTGATTTATTTTTTAAATTTGGGTATCTTCTACCCAGGAATCCAAATCTACAATTTGTTTCTAAAATTTTTTCACATAAATTGTCAGAACTTCTCTGCAAACTCTCAACCCAAAAAACAATCTTGCTATGTTCCCATGTAGAAAACTCTGTAGATTCACAAGCTCATGTAATCTACTAAAACAAGAGACAAGAATCTACTTCTACTTTTTTCAATGGAAGCCCATAAACATCCAGAAAATAATAATCAATAGAAGAAGAAAATCAAAGGCATATAACAAAATAAATATCTATGGAAAGCCACAACTTTAAACCCCACTATCTGTTTTGAATTAATTAAAAAAATCAAGATGAAATTACAATGCTTGTTCTCTCTAGAACAATCCCAGCACTCAACAAATTCAATCTCCAACTTATAAGCAAGATCAAGTCCAAAGCTTAGCCAATTCAGAAGCTCTCCAAGTCTCTTTTCCAATGTGTAATTCCTATGAAGGCTAACTTGTATTTAAAGGGAAATAAAACATCTAAAAATGGCACAATCCCTCAAGGATCAGTTCCTGATTGCATGCACTATTAGTGCAACTCATAAAAATCTAAAAAAAATAGTAGATTGTCACTGCACTCTATTCTCAACTGGGTCTTTCTCAGAATCTTCATGCATGAGTTTCTGATGGTGAAATCTTTAGTTAAATAGACTAGCACTAATTAGGTCACTAGTGTCCCAACCGACTGTTTAATCACTATTAGTTCCTGAAACTGATTAGAACTAATTCAACTGGACTTAACTCAATAAATTGAGTTAACTAATTACAACTCATTCATAAGTCATCCTAAACTCCTATAAGTTAGGGAGAACATATACATGTCTTCTAAAAGTCTTCTAATTCAAATTTCCTAAATTAATAAAGTTAATTAAACTAAATTAATTAATTTTAAATTTCTATGAGAAAAGAATTCTATTTTAATTCATAGTTTAATTCAAGGACAAATTAAACTGAAATTTCTTATTTCCATTTCTCAATATCTAGCTTTGTTCGTTCAAAAAGATTCATGTTGGCAAGTTCCCAACAAAGCGTAGATAGAAAGATACAAGTGAAGATAATTTTAGTGCATATAAGGTATGGTGCAAATTTATCTAGGTTGTGGGTTCTCCAATAAAAGCCAAAATTACATCTTCGCTATAACTAAGTGGAAAACTACTTACATGGGATTGTCTACCTAAATGGGCACAGTCAAGGCCAGACAAATGCCCCCTATGTAAATATGCCAAGGAATCCCACTTGCACCTTTTTCTATATTGCAACTATCTTCTTCAGGTGTGTAATATTCTTGTTACAAGTCATTTTTTCGCATCCAAACAAATATCCTTGAACCTGGATCTATCATCATTCATTTACACATTGCAATCATCCCTTACAAAGCCAAAAGCGTCACCTTTTGAGAAGTTACGAAAATCCTGGATTACATTGGCTAAAAAACCTAATTTTGTGGGTCATGTCACTTACCTTCAAAAAAGATTGCATGAACGCAAGTTGCACACATGGAGAATGTGCTTGCTAATGCATGTTGCTTTCCCAGAAATTATGATTGACACCTGGAAATGAGGGAAAGTAATAATTAATTTCAGATATTCTCTCACAAGAAGCTTTAGAAGTGGTTTTAACTATTTACTATTGTATTAGATATTTAACTCCTACTATTTAAGTTTTATTTATTATCCACTAGAAAATATCTACCTCAAATGTGGATGTAATCGCTAGAATAGTAAATCCAAAACCACCTCCTTTACCCTATAAATTCACTTCTTCCCATAGAGTTTGGTTTAGCTTTTGGAGACTCTAAATTATGTCTTTGTGCTACTCATTGATGTCTACATGTCGATAATCCATCCATGTTATTTATGTGTGATTGAATGCTTACTATTGTGGAAAATGAAAGACAAGATAGTTGTGAGAGACTCACAAGGTGAAGGCCTAAAAGGGTTGTGATTGTTTCCTATCATTAGAAATAAAAAAATGTATTATTTCTCCTATACTTATGTCTTTCTTATACATATGTAGAACATGGATCCTTATAATTCTCATTTAGAGTTGTTTGTATATTTTATTTCTATGTTTTGGTTCTCTTGCTTGTTTTGTATGATTTGTAGGTTCCACATGTAGGAATTGGAGTTGGAGATGGAAATAACAAGCTAGGAGAAGGAGGAGGCTTGCATTGTATTCCAAGTAGGTTTCCTTCCCATATTTTAAACATCTATAAGGAAATCATTGCATTTTTGTCTTGGTTGTTTCTATACTAAGTACCAAGGTCTATGGATATTTATTTTGTTCGTAGAAGGAATTTATGCACAAAACAACTTGGGGAATCCACTAGGGTGGGGATGTTATTTAATGGTTTTATTCTCCTAGTATTTTATGACCTCTGAAATCGACTATCACTAGACATAGGAAAACCTAGTTTTGAGCTTGGTTAAGGTTTGCATTTGGTTTTTTAAGAAACAATATCCCCATTGCACTTTTTGTTTTGAGAGAGAGTGACCCAATGTAGTATCTATTTTCTGTAAGTGCGATGACTCACACTAGTGTGTATATTCCACCTACGATTATCTTGGAAGTGTAATAGTTGTTGCATCTACCATGCCTCGATTTGATTTTTTCTTTGTTTATAGTGTCTTCTTGAGTCTATGGTCTGTCCAAGCTATCTGTAAAGTTAGTGACTTGTTTAAAATTAAGTATGATTGCTTTCTAAATGAGAGATTGTTTCATCTTGTCAATTAAGGTTTTAATCATTTGACTTGGTTATTGATTTGTTCAGGAAATTTTCATTACATTATTTATCCAATTGAATTTTTTTTATTTAATAATATCATCATATTTTCATTTTTCTTTATTTTGAAAACTGAAAAGGGAAAAGGAAAAAAAATATTTTTTTCATGCATTAGGGCTTTGAATATTTGAATTGGAATAATGAATTTTAATATTTCAGCTCGAAGTTGTTTTGTTCTACATCAATGTTTGAAACTCCTTCCGTTCTTTAGTTATACATTCATTGAATGAAAATAGTTCATTTCCTCATGCTAGCTGCATTTTAGGAGTTCAGGTAAATACGTTTCCATCCTTGAAACTATTTCCTTAATGAAGATCAAAATTAAAATTTATCAATGATGCTAAGAGTTTGAAACATTAAAGACACATTTATTGGTATAGGCTAGAAGACGTGCTCCAACATCTCTAAACGTAGGAGATAATTTCACTTGTCGTTGTTAAATCTTGGGGATGGTTTTCTTTCCATGTATATTGAAGTATATCTAAATGTTCTTCGATATACCTTTTGGTATATAGGATGGTTCTCCACGTACAATGAGTGTATAGGACCAACCCCATCATACAATTACTGATTGGGCAACAATATTATAGATTGCACTTCCATGTACCTTTGGGTATATTTTCGAGGTACCCATTAGGTTGCAAACCCACTATATGTAATCGAGTTGAATGCTTTGTCATTTGTGATACACCAAACAAAATATTCGAGGATATTTCCTGCATGTGTTTAATGATATATTAGAGTTCACAGTGACCTGGTAATCCTTATATGCCTAGTTTCCCCTCTTTAGTTTTATTTTTGTTTTTGATTTTTGAAACCAATTAATTAACCCACTTTTTACTCCTTAGTAGGCCTTAGGTAGAGCCGGATGGAAAACGTTCTAGAGTCTTCAAATCAAGGAAAATCCTCTAATGGGAATATTTTTCCTTTTCCCTCTTTTTAAAGTATTGGTGCTCATTATATGGCTAGGTTGTCCCTTCCTGGAGTGACCATATGGTTACTAGTTCGGTTGTTTTCAACCTCCTTAGTTCCAAATGTCCAAATTGCTTCACAACCAAGTCCTCTACCTAAACAACATCATCCTCATCTTGATCCTAAAGTTGACACTTTTCCTTCTTCACCCAATATCTCTTCATACCTTTTTCTTACTTGCCTAGTGAAATTATTGATGATAGTAACCACGAGGCTAAGAAGAAGAAGAAGAAGAAAAATAGCAAGGGTGTAGCTAAGAAACCATTGCTATGAATGTAACTAATGTGGAGAATTCATCCAACAAGCTCTGTAAATTTAAATTCCCTTGCAATATTTATAACGGTGATCATCTTCTCAGATAATTCTTTGGTATTCCCAACGTATTAGAAATGTGTTCCATGTCATCAAATTTTGGAGATATGCTGGTGAGAAATCATCAACTAATAATAATAAGGTTCCTTGGAAAAAGGGTAAAGTGAATTTTAGTTTTAGGTTATGTTAAGGGAATCATCAAATTCACATTTCTCTTATATGGATGAAGCATCCAAACTATTGGAAATCCTTACTTCTTCTCATCATCAACTTCCAACTAGCTACAGAAAGCTTTCCCCTAGTCCTCCACTAGTTGATGAAGTGATTGATCTGAATCCATCTTTAGTTAATCCCACTCTTTCTAAATGTGAATCCCATGATTTCATTCTCAACCAACCATCGGTTGAGAAAATGGTTGAATCGATTTCACCTTCATTCAATCACACTTTTCTCGTAGAGAGTGAGGTTCATACTACATAGGTTATTATCATTTTTTTAGATCCCATCAAACAAGGGGAAAATTCTCTTATTCACACAAAACCCCCTCCAAGAAATCAGGTCATTTGTTTTGATTAGAATCAATTGACTGAGACTTGTATCGCTTCTTACATTCCCTTCCAAATCATGGTGAAGGCTTGTGATAAAAACATTTATGACATTGTTATATATGAGGGAGATTTTGTTAGCATTATACCTTCGACTTCCTGGCAAGTTTATGGTTCCCGTGAGCTTGTTTCCATAACCCATAATTTGTTGGCTTTTAACAAAATAACCAGTCAACCTTTATGAATAATTCCTCATATTCCTATTACCTTGGAAGGAGAAACCATAGTTTTTTACATTATGGTAGTCCTAAACCCATTAGATTTGAAATTCCTTATGGGGTGAGACTATGTTTATGCCATGACCATTGTCGTGTCCACAATATTTCGAGTGATGTCTTTCCTGCATTATGGAAAAATTGTGACTATTAATCAACTTTCCTTTGTTGGTCTTGATTTGATTGCAAATCACCCAAATTCCCTAAATGTTCCTCATATGCAAGTAGTATCCCCTCAACCAAAGGTTGATTTTGTGGAAACTTGTCTTATGACTACACCTATCGATGAACAAGACCCTATGACTATTTTTTCAACTTCTTTTGACCTAGATCCGATAGGTTATATGATGAATCATTTACTTGGTGCAGCAGAGCCTAATATTATTCTTAATATAGGTTTTCATTGATGTCAATATAGTAGTGCTTGTGATGGAAAATTCTTTAATACATGATGCTATCTATTGATGCCCATTGATCTTAATACTGCTAATGGAGGATCCAAGGATTGAATACAGACATAATAGAAACAATGGAACCGGGGAGGAAAGATATCAAAAACCATCATAGAAGCACTATCTGAAGAAGAGCTATTGAAGCAGTGTATTGGAAGTCATAGGAGTGAGGAGAAGTAGATCTGTAATGTAACAGGATAAAAAATCCAAGGACGAACGCCATCGGAAGTCGAGAATAGGAGTTATCAAAGAAGAGCTATTGAAAGTCAAAGGAAGACCTATCAGAGCAAGAGAAGCAGTTTATCAAAGCATATCCCATATGCCCAAAGGTATGTGCTAAAGGGAAGAACAGTGACACTTATCACATATAGCCAAGAGTAAGTGGTAAAGGAAGAAAACAATGAAATCGAAGGAGGTTTGCGGACTTGAAGGTTCTGCTACAATACGCCTCTTTTGAAATATTGCATCGACTGCATCACGAGTCTTGAAGTCTTGTTGTTACACTAAAATCCATGATTATGATATGATTTGCAGACCCGATGGTCCCATTATAACATGCCCTAATTAATATCACATCTACCATATCGAAACCTTCACAAGTTATGAAGGCTTATCACATTAAAAGCTATGATTGCGATACTATTGCGGACCTCACTCTACCACTATGACATAACTTAATGTAATATCATATCCATTGAATTGCAAATTTCAAAAGGGATGACATGTTAAAACCATTGTTTGTGATAAAGTTGTGGACCCGATTGAGTTAACAAAAGAAGCTTATTGGAATATCACATTCGTCCGAAATAGGGGCATCGGAAATGTTAATATCGGAAGACAGAGCATTGCACAACTTGAAAGACCTACAATTTTTATGAAATTGCGATTACAGGATTAAAGCAATGATCTGGCATGTGGGGACTACTAAACATCCATTGTAATATAGGTATAGCCTCTCATATATGATTTTTGTAAATAAACAAGTTTATGATATAATTAGAAAAAGGCCCTCCCATATAATTTTAATATGCAAACTCATAAGTCGGCCTCTCCTCCAAATGAACTTGTCTTTTGGTTATTGCTGAGGCTCATATAAATATAAGTTAAAATGATTCACTTCAAGCAGGTGAATCGGGCATCTATCACATAGAATAAGGACAGTTCACAACTCATGAAAGTGAAGTAGTAGAAGAAAGGAACCCAAAGGTCAAGTGAACGAAAGAGGAAGCCGAAGATTGAGCGAGTGAAGAAGGAAGATAAAGGTCTAGCTGAAGAAGAAGGAAGTCGAAGGTCGAGCATTCTCTTGACTAGGTTATTTATTGAAATGCTCAGACCCGTGTTTGACAATGATTCAGATAACAATTCGAAAGGACGCTCTGCAGATATAAGAAGATTATATCAGTATGAAGAGGGTTGTTTTTTAATTGAACGCACAATATGAAACTTGGACAGTCACTCCTCAAAAGAAGTCACTCCTGAATCATTTACCGTGATAGCAAGAACACAAGCTTGAAATAGAGAGTTTTTTTTTTCCAGAGCTTAGTGCAGTTCATTGTAGACACATTGATTATGTGCGAAGACTATTCAAGATCATGCTGTGACATAGAGATTTTGCTTGGATGCAATGAAGAGAAATGGTGACACCTTCATATGAAGACAGGTTGTCATTGATGTAGCATTGAAGTTGTAGATAGACAAAATTCAGTGAAGAAGATTTTGGGAGCAGAGAATTACTACCAGACATATATAGACAAAATATAACAGTGGGTTGGAGCCCAGAGGGTTGGTTCCCTGAAGGTTGGAGCCTCAAACAAACGAGAGTAGGTGCCTTGAAAGATAGGGTCAGAGCCCTTGGGGTTGGTGCCTTAGAATTGGAAGGATTGGTGTCCCTGGAGTTGGTGCTCCTAAATCCAAGGTTGGTGCCTTGACAAGATAGGGTCGGGACCCTTGGGGTTGGTGCCTCAGAATTGGAAGGATTGGTGTCCTTGGAGTTGGTGCTCCTAAATCCAAGGTTGGTGCCTTGACAAGACAGGGTTGGTGCCCTAGAGGTTGAAGCCTCACAAATAGACCAAGTTGGTGCTTGGAAATAGGTTGGAGCCTAGGAGTTTGAAGAATGGTGTCTTCATCTTGGATTGGAGCCATATATACATTGTACTTGATTTATTGTAAATATTATATTAATAAAAACATTTATTCCTATTGTTTATTTTGTGTTCTAAATATAAATGATTTAACTGGTAAAAATAACAATTGAAAAGGAATACTGATTCACCCCCCCTCAGTATTTCCAACAATTGGTATCAGAGCTTGTACCTTCACCCAAAGCCTAATAGCTTGAAGGTTGATCATTACAACACAAATGGCAAAGCCAAGGAAGAAAGTGTCCATTCCTCCTAATATTGTGCCTCCCTCAACCATCGAAATTGAAGTCAATCAATTTGTGAAGGCTCCATTCTTCAATGGAAATATTGATATATGGGAGGCAAGAATGAGGAATTTCTTAAAAAATCAAGGCATTGAAGTCTAGAAATCGGTGACTATCGATAGCGTGATGGATGGAGAATCCAAGTAACATAATACAAGAGAAATGGAAGCAATCTTGAATGGGCTACTTGATTCTATGAAGGAAAATTTTGAAAAATGTTCGTCAACAAAAGGCATTTGGGATAAACTTCATGATCTTCACTCAAAAGGATTTTTGACAATGATCTCTGGTCAAGAAAGTGATGGAAGACAAGAAGGAAATCCGGAGCCCGTCAAGGAAGCTGAAGATAAGAGTGATGACATCGAGGCTAAAGAAGACCTAGAAGATGAAGAGAATGAAAAATATTTTGAAGAAGATCTCCTAGCTAAACTTATGGCTGCCATGGAAGAGATTATCAATTTGAAAAGAGGAAAATGATGAACTTAATAAGAATGCACTAGCTAGTGACCAAGACCTAACAAGGAAGAAAGTTGACCTTGTCAAGCTTCAAGTAAAAGAAAGGGATGAAGGGCTTGCCAAGCTTAAGAAGGAATTTCATCAAAGCAAAAGAAAATATCATGAATAAGTCATATCCATGACAAATCAATTGGATAAAGCAAAGAAACGGGAGTATAACTTGTCAAGCCACCTTGAACAAAGGCACCCGATCTTGAGGAAACTTTAAATAGAGATTGGTAAATACAAGGAAGAGATCTCCTCCCTTCAATATCAACTAGAAGAAGCAAGGATACAAGCACAAGGAGTTGAGAAGACAATAGAACCATTGGTAATCATAGAAGGGTAGGTTGATGAAGCAGAAAAGGAGAGAAACACCATGATATTCCAACTAAAATAAAAGGATGAAGAAATATTCAAAGTAAAATCCGACCTCAACCTTCTCAAGGCCAAAATATGTAAAACTACAAGGATCATGGAGGAAATGGAGAGTAGTCTAGCTAAGGAAAATGAAGAAATCTTCAAAATGAAATCATATATCATCTCTCTTAAAATAGAAGCAAATAAAGCAACTTGTATCAAGGAAGAGATTAAGAAACAACTTGCTAAGAAGAATAAAGATTGTGGAAGATTGGAAGAAGAAATTGTCTCCCTCAAGAAAAAAGTTGAAGAGATGGATAGTTTTTTGAAGAGATCTCAAGCTTTGGACGACATATTCAGCCATCAAAGGTCTCAATTTGATAAATCAGGTCTTAGGTGTGTAGGTGAATCCTCAAGCAAGAATTATAATGCTTCAAACAACAAGGATATGAGGAAGTCAGAAAGAAATGTTGACGCTCCCAGTTTCACCAAAGGGAAAGATAATAGTCAAGGCTATAATGAAGGAAGTCCCATTCCAAGAATAAATGCAAATGTTGTCAAGGATGTGAGAAGAAATAATTATCACCAAATGATCTCAAGGAAGAAAGACTTCAGAAGTACTTCAAGGAAATCTCCATCTCCCATGCACCAAATTTTATTTCTTGTTCATTGTTATGCTTGTACAAACTTTGGACACATCGAAAAAGATTGTAGGGCATATCACAAAGATAAATATTATGGTCCTCGAAAATCTTCGGGAAGCAATTTTTCAAGAAGAAGTCATGAATTCTTATTCATGAACAACACAAAGTGCTTGAAGTGTCATAACATTGGAGATATGGCATGTGGGTGTAACTTGACTTGGGAACCTACACAAGCTAGAACCATGCCAGATAAGAAAATAAGAAAGTTACACAAGTATGGAGAACAAAGAAAATACAATCCAAAAGTCTCCTAAAATGTCCAGCCAACAACACATGTTGTTGACTTGATGAAGATATCCTTGATATTCTGAGTGTTTGATGATAGGTTTTTTCCAAAAGCATATAGTTAGGGGGAGCTTCTGTTGATTAGGCTTTCTTGCAGAAGTTATTCATGAATGGATCCTTATGAAATCCTTGATGACCTATATTGATAATAATTCTTTGATAATATCATTTCTCAAGAACAGTCCATTGAAAAACATGATCTCCTAACTATCTAGTGGAGTGTTGTTGAAGATGTTTTTCCACTTGATCACTGAGAAGAAACTGGAGCAGCATAAAAGGCCATCTAACGCTAATAAGGCAAATAACGATGTTGTTGTTATTACAGATGTTAAATGTCTTGACTCAGGGATTTGATGTGAGAACAGGTAAATTATGGACACAAATAGAGGCAACCTTCAAACAAGCAGATACATCTAGGAATGGAGCTTGAAGCAAGATCAATTGGAATAATCTAGCATAATTGAAGCATTGCAAAAAGTTGTCAACCAATAGAAAGAATTTAAAAGCAAGTCATGGATTAGATATTAAAAAAAAGGGGTAGAATGCTGTTATGTCAAATATAGCCCAACAACTTAAGGAGAATCATAGAGGTACAAAGGAATCCTGATTTAAAGAAAGATAGCGAAAATGAAAATTTCAGTGGCATTTGCTCTTGATTTGGACTGTGGAGGACTCTTAATTCTAACTTTGGAGAAAATAGAATACAATGTAGAATCATAAAAAAATTGGACTTGGACATCTAGTGTATGACTATTCAGAGTTTGTTTTGAAGCATGAAGTGGAGCATTTTTAAGCATTGTTTGAAAGCATTATGAAGCATTTTTGAGACATGAAGAGGGATAATGTGTTAGTAGATGACGAGGCAACAATCCTTCTATCTTGAGTAAAAATAAGAGCAACATGATAGGGGGAGTAACATATCCATAAAAATATGATATTCATAAAGAATAGAAGCAGTTTGACAGGGGGAGCAGTTCAACAGGGGGAGTCCTTATACACTCATTTGCCATTGATGTCAAAGGGGGAGAGAAGAAGAATATTTCCATCAATTGCAAAGGGGGAGCTTGTTAATCTAGGGTGTCAATAATGTCAATATAGCAGTGTTTGCGATGGAAAATTCTTTAATACATGATGTTTCTTAATGATTCCCATTGATCTTAATACTACTCATGGAGGATCCAAGGATTGAATACAGACATAATAGAAATAGTGGAACCGAGGAGGAAAGATATCAAAAGGCATCATAGAAATGCTATTGGAAGAAGAGCTATCAGAACAATGTATGGAAGTCATAGGAATGAGGAGAAGAAAATTCGTAAAGTAACAGGGGCAAGAAGCCAAGGGTGAAAGCCATCAAAAGTCAAGAACATGAGCTATCAAAGAAGAGATATCGAAAGTCAAAGGAAGACCTATCAGGGCAAGAGAAGCATATCGGAAGTAAGAGAAGTAGTTTATCGGAGCATATCCCATATGCGCAAAGGTAAGTGCTAAAGGGAAGAACATCGACACTTATCACATATACCCAAGAGTAAGTGCTAAAGGAAGAAAATAGTGAAATTGGAGGAGCTTTGCCAACCTGATGCTTCTGTTACAATACGCCTCTATTGAAATATCGCATCCACCACATCACAAGTCTTGAAGCCTTGTTGTTACACTGAAATCCTCGATTGTGATATGAGTTGTAGACCCAATGGTCCCATTATAACATGCCCTAATTAATATCGCATCTGTCGTATCGAAACCTTCGCAAGTTATGAGGGCTGGTCACATTAAAAATTGTGATTGTGATATTATTGTAGACCCGACTACACCACTATGACGTAACTTAATGTAATATCACATCCGTTGAATCACAAAGTTCAAAAGGAATGATATGTTAAAATCGTTGTTTTTGTTAAATTTGTGGACCCGATTGAGTTATCAAAAGAAGCTTATTGGAATATCACATCCATCAGAAATAGGGGCATCAGAAATGTTAATACCGGCAGGCAGAGTATTGCACAACTTGAAAGACCTCTGCTTTTTATGAAATTGCAATTAAAGGTTTAAAGCAATGACGTGGCATGTAGGGACTGCCAAACATATATTTTAATGTGGGTATAGCCTCTCCTATATGATTTTGTAAATAAGCAAGTTTATGATATAATTGAAAAAAGGCCCTCCGATATAATTTTAATATATGAACTGATAAGTCAGCCTCTCCTCACAATGAATATGTCTTTTGGTTATTGATGAGACTCATATGAATACAAGTTAAAACACTTCACTTCAAGTAGGTGAATCAAGCATCTATCACAAAGAAGAAGGGCAGTTCACAACTTGTGAATGTTAGGTAGTAGAAGAAAGGAACCCAAAGGTCAAGAGAATGAAAGAGCAAGCCAAAGGTCAAGCGAGCGAAGAAGGAAGCCTAAGGTTGAACAGTTTATTGAGTGGGTTGTTTGTTGAAATGCTTGGATCTATGTTTGACAGTGATTTAGATAATAGTTCAAAAGGATGCTCTGTAGATCCAAGAAGATTATCTGAGTATGAATATGATTGTTTTTTAATTGAACACATAATATGAAACCGTGATAGTTGCTCCTCTAAAGAAGTCACTCTTGAAGAAGTTACTCCTAAAGCAGTCACTACCGAAGCAATCACTCCAAAAGCATTTACCGTGATAGTGAGAAAAGAGGCTTGAAACAACGAGTTGTTTTTGTGCATAACTTAGTGAAGTTCATTGTAGACACATTGAAGTTGTGTGAAGACTATTAAAGATCATGATGTATTAGTCATAATGATGTGAGTTAGAGATTTTTCTTGGATGTAATGAAGAGAAATGGTGACACCTTCATATGAAGACAAGTTGTTATTGATGTAGCAGTGAAGTTGTAGATAGACAAAATTCAGTGAAGAATATTTTGGGAGTAGAGAATTACTACCAAACATATCTAGACAACATATAATAGTGGGTTGGAGCTCAGAGGGTTGATGCCCTAAAGGTTGGAGCCTTGAACAAACAAGGTAGGTTCCTTGAAAGATAAGGTCAAATCCCTTGGGGTTGGTGCCTCAGAATTGGAAGGATTGGTGTCCTTGGAGTTGTTGCTCCTAAATCCAAGGTTGGGACCTTGAAAAGATAGGGTCAGAGCCATCGCGGTTGGTGCCTCACAACTGGAGGGATTGGTTTCCTCGGATTTGGTGCTCCTAAATCAAAGGTTGGTGCATTGACAAGACAGGGTTGGTGCCCTAGAGGTTGGAGCCTCACAAATCGACCAAGTTGGTGCTTGGCAATAGGTTGGAGCCTGGGAGTTTGAAGATCGATGTCTTCATCTAGGTTTGGAGACCTATATACATTGTACTTGATCTATTGTAAAGATTATATTAATAAAAGCATTTATTCCTATTGATCATTTTGTGTTCTAAATATAAATGATTTGACTGATAAAAATAAAAATTGAAAAGGAATACTGATTCATGCCCCCTCTCAGTATTTCCAACAATTACTACCCATTTTGGAGCACTTGATTCCTTCGAACAGATTTTTCTTCCATATCATGCGAACCTCTTAGTAGCCATGGCCTCCTAGGGGCCATGAACTAATTTCCATGAGCATAGTTCGTTTTGTGGTGTTAATCGCATTAAAAAATGAAACAAGATACCGCGAGAAGACTCCATTTTCTTGTGTCAAGCTTGTTAAAAAATGAGACAAGGTCACATGAGCATAGTTATTTTACCATGTCAAGCTCATTAAAGAGGACAAAGGTTATCATGAGCATATTTTCTTTATGTTTCAGGCTTGAATAAAAATTAAACAACCCTATGAACATAGTTTTATTTTTGTGTCACCTTCATTTCATCCATCTATATTGCAGGGTCCTCTTCCTTCCTTCTTGGTGAAAATATTTCTATAAGTAACTAGCAGTCTATCTAAGTCCATAGGAAGAGTTAGCAGATAAAACAATGCTTGGGGGAGCATTTCTTTGTTGCAATTCTTGGGGAAATGTACTTACCTCAAGAATAGTTTTTCTTTGTTCAATCTTGTGTAAAAATGACAATTATTCTAATCTTACTCTTGGTATCCATGTAGATATTCTTATTATCTTTTTGGAATCCCTCTTTTGGACCTCCATGACCTAGATTATGAGCCCCTTGTTCTCTTATTTGTAATATTTTTTGTTTTACCCTATAATTATTCCACACTTTATCCCTCATTATTTCCACTTTTTATCATCTTGTTTCTACAATATGAGCCTTGTTTTTCTCATTCCATCATCACTATCTTCTTGTTCGATTATTTTCTTTCACTTGGTGCTTTACCCTTTCCTGGAGGAATCACTGTGATTAGTTGTCTTATTAGGCTACCTCTTGACCTCTATATGTTTTGAGTAGTTCCATCATGACCTAAACCAATTTGCACCTTTTATACCACTCATTCCTCAAGGAGGAGTCCTCTTTAAGCACTTTCTAGACTCCCAAAATATGAAAATATTGTCAATTAGTTGTGTCTTTCGAACTCGTTAGAGTAAATGAAAGACCTCTACCCAGTATATGTTTAACACTTTTATGCATTGGAGGGACTATTTATGAAAAAGGAATAATTTAGTCAAGCATGAATAAAAGGTTCTCTTGGGTATTGTTTTATGCCTTTTAAGGGCCAAGGGACTAAATTTAGGAAAATGAATGTCTTGGGGTTTTCTTTTTTTCCTCTTTTTCTGTTGAAAATGAAACAAGAAAATCTAAGTTTGACTTTGCCTTAGTCAAACTAGATTAAAATTTAAATTTCTATTTTAGCAAACATCTCGGAGGTAGTTAATTGAAGTGAAAAGGCACTTGTCACTCAATTGAATTAGTTAATTCGAGTTGGGGAACTTTGCATTTAGTTTAGTATGATTGATTACTAATTTCTAGCAATCTATTTTAGTTAAATTGAGTTAAGATTAGTTAAACTAGTTCTAACTGCAAGAGGAACTAGTGGAAGTGTAACTTCATCTCACTGTGTGATCAACCAGTTAACTAATCAGTCAACCAAAAATAATTCATGCATGTAGATAATTTAAGTTACCCAATAGAGAGAGAGGTTCAAGGGAACTGTACTATCAATTGTAAACTAATCCAAATTGTACAGGTACTGCATGCAGTCAAAGATTAACCTAAAGGAAATAGGAGCTTGACAGGATGAGGGATTGGCTAAGTATTGGCTACAGTCAGTCAGTGAAGTAGTAAGATAGATTATACAGGTGCCAATTTTTCTCAATCTTGAGAAAGAATATGTATTCATCGAGATTCTTTGATTAATGCAATACAGCTAGGAAGGGGTTTTTAGCAGTTTCTTTCCCCTAGATAAATATTTTTGTATGTGTGTTGAATCTTGATGTATGCTTATGATTTTTGTTCTCAATCATGAATTTCATTCTGCAGATGAGTAGAGTATATTTTAGTCTTATGTTTTATTATATTATATGAGCAATTTTGAATCTACATAGGAAATTTCTAAATGGTATAAGACTAGGATTCATACTAGAGAAGAGAATTTGAAGTTGTCTTTGCAAGAGGGTTGAATTTGCAGGATCAATTCTTCAGGGCTAATATGTTCTATTTCTATGGACTAAGAATCAATTATACCCTTGAGGGTATCTCAAATTATGTTTCTTGGAAGGCACAGATGGAGGAACTATTGGAAGACAATGGGTTGAATGAATTCATTGGTAATGAGATCCAAGAACCACCAACATTTGATGTTCAGGATCTAGTAGAATGGAAGAAGTGTGGATCTAAGGCCAGGAGGATCATATTGGAGGGAAGAATAGACCATATTGTCTCTAAAATCCATGAGAAAGATTCTTTGTATGTAATGTGAAAAGAATTGGCATATTTTTTCTAGAATAGTAATGACCACATGTAGTTGGCACTTAAGGACAAGTTTTGAAATGTCCAGATGTAGAAGGAAGACAAAATACCACAGTACCTTGGCAGGTTGACACAATGTCGTGATTAGCTTGGGAGTGTTAGTGTTACGATTGTATAATATGATATCGTAAGCCTATCACTTCTAGTCCTTCACAAGAATTGGCACAAATACTAGGATTAGGTAAATGGGAGGGAAAAACTACCAAATTGGGAACACCTATGGTCCTATTTGGTGCAATAAGAAATAAAGAAGAACACCAAATATAGAACGTCATGCAATGTGATGATGAGGATAATTGTGCCTTGGTTGGAAAGGAAAAGAAATGCAAAGGGAATAAATACCAATCCAATGTAGAATATGGTCAAGGGGGGAAGAAGAATTTTTTTTCCAAAATCAAGTTCTTTCATTGTCATGAGTTGGGACACTATGCCACAAAGTGTCTATTGGCATTATGACACAGGTTTGGCACTATGGCACAGGTGTTGTCCTTGATGGCAACTCACTCAAATGGTAGATCAACAGTTCAGGCTCTCAGAATGAAGGAAATTAAGGTATATGCAGTTTCCTCTTAGAAAAGTTGTGTATATACCTGGATCACCGATCAAAAGGCGCATAAACATATGCATGCACTTTCATGCAAAGAGGAGCGCATACAGGTGGGAAAGTTTATGTTTGGTCCATGGTATTTAGTCCGACATATTTGAACCTATGGTTTTGGTCCTTGGTATTGCATACAAATTTTTGAACCCTGGTATTGGTTTTCAATGGTTTTGGACCTTGGTTAAGAAAGGCCTAATACTATAAAAAGGGAAGGAGATCATTTGGCAAGAGCATTGATTCAAAGGTTGAATATCTTAAGAAGAGAAAGATATGGAATACTAGTGACTAGTGTGTGGTGCATTGCTGGATCTAAACCAAGGAGGAACCTAAGCGCTAAAAGATGGATAAGTTCTATTGATGGATCAAGACTATATGGCTTGAATCGTAGTATCTTTGTAATCTTTGATCTGTTATAATTGGTGCATGATTAGATCTATAAATCTGATAGTCTGGCTATAATTGATGTCTGATTAAGGAAAAGGGTAAATTATCTTTTATAGATCTATACGCAGGTTCGGCATGGCATAGGCGCATATACACGCAGGTTCAGCAACTGAAGAAAGCGTATACACTGGCTGGCATTGATACAGTTGTGTATGTACACAAGTTTCTGCATAGTGAAGTAGTGTACATTTCATGAAATATGCTTTAGCTGTTTCTATTTGTTGCTGCAGTGTTCAAGGTTCAAAATTGGTGTCTGGTTACTATTACTGTTTTCTAGTTACAACATTCTGAGAAGTGTTTGGTTGATTCTATATTGAATTGTATAAAGGAGATTGATTGTTGCAGATATACTTGATGTATGATTGATGTTATTCATGGATCCAGTATGAAAATTTATGAAATGTGGTCCTTGGAAGAAAAGAGAAGGTTGTAGTTTTCTGCAGGTAGCAGCCTAAGTACTATTACCTCAGCTAGTACAAGAGCTATAGGGGGTTGTAGCTCCCTTCCAGGTGAAGCTGGAGAATGAGAGAAGGCTGTAGCCTTTTCTAGGTAGTAGCCTGCATACTAGTTTAAGATTGCACCAGTACAGAATCGTTGTAAAAAGAAGCTTCTAATTGAAAGAAGATAGAGACAAATTGCAGCAGGTGGCTTTCACCCACATTGGGTTTCCACCTTACATCTTCTGTTCTTTTGTGTGATTGTCTCCTCTATTTTTCTGGTTACTGTTTATATGGTTCTGCGACACAAATTAATGATCAACATCTAAAGAATCAATTAAAATTATAAGTGTGCAAGTTATATGCGAGTTTCATTCATCATAGTTGTGTATACATGCTATTTTCACTAACTAAAGTTGCGAATACAAATTTTTGTGTGAATTGAAAATATTTTTATAATACTAATTCAGCCCCCCTCTCAGTATTATTTTCAAAAACTGGTATCAAAGCAGGTCCTTCAGAAGAAGAAGCTTGATCGCTTGAAGGAAGATCTATCATCATGAGCAACTACGAAAGAGAGGCATCCATCCGGCCACTAATTTTTGATGGGAGTAACTTCGTCTATTGGAAGGTAAGAACCACAACCTATCTTCAATCTCTTGGCATAGAAGTTTGGGATATTGTGGAAATAGGATATACCTTTCCATCAGCAACTCCTACAGATACGACTAGTAATAAACATTATGAAACAAATGCAAAGGCTGTCAATAATCTATTAGGTAGTCTATCTCAATCAAAATTCATCAAGGTTATGTAGCTCAAAACCGCAAAAGAAATATGGGACAAGATCGTTCTGAGTTATGAAGGAGATGAGCAGGTAAAATGAGCAAAACTACAAACTCTTAGAATTCAATATGAAAGTCTCATAATGCACAATGATGAAAGTGTGGCTAACTATTTCCTACGTATAGATGAGATTGTAAATTGTATGAAAAACTTGGGTGAAGAAATAAAAGAAGTTCTTTTGGTTTAAAAGGTTCTAAGATCTTTATCTTCTAAGTTTTATTCAAAAGTTTCTGCCATATAAGAAAAACAAAATCTATAGAGTCTTACCATGTCCCAACTGCACGGAATTCTAACTGCTTATGAAATGAGAAAAGGGGGACCATCAGACAAGAGAGAAACTGCTTTCAAAGCCTTGGGAAAAGGAGATTACAATGAGTCAGGATATATGTCTGAAGAAGAAGAAGAATCAAACTTTGCTAAGAACCTTCAACGGGGAACTAGATATTCAGAGGTAAGTTGCCTTTCAAATGCTTTGCTTGTGGAAGAGTCAGCCACTATGCTGCAAAGTGTCCTCATAAAGATAAAGGTAAGGAACCAGTTAGATGGAACAGAAAACAAAATGTAAGTAACAAGACCTGTTATACTCATGAAGATAGTGATGTACATTCAAATAATGATGAAGATGAACAAGGAAATGATGATAGAATTTTGATGGATTTTGAAGATGATGACTTCTTGGATGCTATAAATGATGAAGGTCTTTATCAAGAAATTTCTAAACTTAAAATTTGTTTAGAGGAAAAAAATATGATCATAGATACTCTAATATTCCAACTTGCTGAAAGAGATAAATACAATGAAGAGTTAGAATGTGAAATTGTGGGACTTAGAAAAGAAATTGAGAAAACAAAAGCCCTTAATCTTAGATTTGCTAAAGGATCTGAAACTTTAGATGAGATTATCAAAGTGCAGCATTCTCCTCTAATCAAGACAGGTCCCAGATATTCAGAAGATGCGTTTCAAGCACAAAAGCAAGAATAGAATCCATCACAATCAACATCAAAGGCATAATGCAGATTACCAGGTAAATCAGGGACCATTTACTTCAAGAATGAACAAAGATTACCAAGTAAATCGGGGGCAATCTACTTCAATGATGAACAGAAGCTTCTATCGAGCACAGGTAAATCATATTGGCTCAAGAATGGATGTCAATGGAAACTATAGTCATTTGACTGGTAGGTTTGATAATCGTAGGAATTTATTTGATGGCCAATGTTTCTCTTGTCATAACTTTGGTCAGAAAGCTGCTCAATGTGTTGCCTACAAGACCATCATGACTAGGGAAGCTCAAAAACAAAGAAGTATGACTCGGATCATGAAAATGACCTACAATAACTTTTCTACTCTTGAAAATGAAATAGAATGTTCTATTTGTAACAACTTCAGTCATGAAGATTCTGAATGTAGGAGTAGGTTTCGGCAAACAACTCAGAAGGAGCCAGCTTCATTGAGTCCCAAAACATGGAAAAAGAAAGAACCACAACCAGAAAGATGTGGGATAGCCTTATATGTGGAAGGGTAGGAAAATCAATGGTACATTGATAGTGGATGCTCGAAACATATGACAGGTGACAAAGAAAAACTTCAGTCATATACTGCCTTAGAAAGGGAAAAGAAGGTCTCATTTGGAAATGACACACCTGCATTCATAAAAGGTAAAGATTCTTCTCATTTGAAAAAGAAGGTCAAAGCTGGAAATGTTAGGTATGTTGATGGCTTAAAGCATAATCTATTGAGTGCTAGTCAAATGTGCGATCAAGGAATTGAGGTAATATTTTGGTCAAATGGATGTATTGTTCATGAGCTTGACATAGGAAAAATAGTGATCAAAGGCATAAGAACTCCAAATAATTTATGCATATTCAAAGAAGGAGAACAACAATGCTATCTAAGCAAGAATGATGAACACTGGGTATGGCATAGAAGATTGGGGCATCTTAGCTTCTCTCAGATAAGGAAAGCATGCAAATATCAGGTGGTTCATGATCTCCCTGACATAGGAATTCCAGACAATACAATATGCAAATCATGTCAGTTTGGTAAACAAACCATAGCTAATTTCCCTGAAAAGGAAGGATCAGCTAGTAGGCCACTTGAGCTTGTCCATACTGATGTATGCGGTCCAACTAGGAAAAGGTCACCTCAAGGAGAAGAATACTTTATACTATTTATTGACGACTTTTCCAGGATGTGTTGGATAGGACTTATGAAGCATAAAGATGAAGCTTTTGAAAAGTTCAAATCATTCAAAGCCTTGGTGGAAAACAAATCAGATCACAGAAACAAATGACTCAGGTCAGATCGAGGAGGGGAATTTACCTCAGATGAATTTTTCAATTTTTCTGAAGAACATGGAATAAGAAGGGAATTGTTTGCTACAAGGACTCCTCAAAAAAATGGAGTAGTGGAAAGGATGAACATAACAGTTCAACAAATGGCTTCTGCTATGCTTGATGAATCTAGAACTCCTGCAACCTTATGGGGTGAAGTCGTTTACTGTAGTTACTATTCTCAACAAGACAAACATCTAAGTAAACAACACTCAGACTCCTCATGAACTTTGGTATGATAAGACTCCCACGGTAAAATAATTTTTGGAAGCAAATGCTACATTTAGAAGACTGATGAAAATCTTGGTAAGTTTGAACCTAGAGCAGATGAAGGCATTCTACTTGGCTACTCTCCCCACAGAAAAGCGTATAAGTGTTAGAATAAAAGACTTGGAAAAATTGTTGAAAGTATTGATGTAGTGGCTGATGAAGAAGGAAACACTCCTAGGAAAGTAAAATCTGAAAATTTAGAAGATGATGAAGAGTATCCTTCAACATCAAATTAGATTCATGATGAAGAAGAAATCCATGAGGTACAAGAAGAATAGATAAGGATAGAAGAAAAGACTCCATCTAGATATGTTCAGAAGAATCATCCAAAAACTCAAATTTTGGGGCAGAAAGAGGCAGGTGTTCAAACGAGAAGAACCATTTCAGAAGCTTCAAGATATCTAGCATTTCTCTCCTCCACTGAACCAGAAAATGTAAAAGAAGCATGCAAAGATGAATGCTGGGTCAAGGCCATTGAAAAAGAACATGAACAGATTGAAAAGAATAACACTTGGGAATTGGTTCCTAGAACAAACATAAGAATGTCGTAGGGACAAAATGGATTTTCAAAAATAAGTTGAATGAAAATGGAGATGTGGTTAGAAACAAGGCAAGACTTGTTTGTAAAGGATATGCGCAACAAGAAGGGGTAGACTTTGAAGAAACGTTTTGCGCCCGTTGCTAGACTTGAGGCTATAAGAATGTTCCTTGCTCTCTCTAGCTTTTAGAAGTTCAAAGTATTTCAAATGGACATACAATCTACCTTTCTGAATGGAGACTTGGATGAAGAAGTATATATTGAGCAACCAGATGGTTTTATCCTTAGAAATGATCCAAAACTTGTATGTAGACTCAAAAAGGCTCTCTATGGTCTTAAACAGGCTCCAAGAGCTTGGTATTATTGGTTGGATAAGTACCTTCATCAACACGGTTTTTCAAAAGGATCAACAGATAACAATCTATATATAAATATTGACAAGGATAAATTGTTAATACTTGTTGTGTATGTTGATGATATCATTTTTGGTAGAAATGAGGAAGACATGAGTCAAAACTTTGCCTTGGTGATGCAAAGAGAATTTGAAATGTCTCTACTAGGTGAGCTTACATATTTTCTTGGTTTACAAGTTCAACAAAACAAAGACGGTATTTTTCTATCACAAACCAAGTATCTCAAGGAGATCTTGAAGAAATATGGGATGGAGGATTCGAAGCCAGTATGTACCCCTATGGTAACAGGATGCAGCCTCAACGCAAATGATGAATTGGCAGATGTACATCAACCAACATATAGATCCATGGTTGGTAGTCTACTCTATCTAACGGGTACCCGACCAGACATTATGCATGCAGTAGGGATAGTTGGAAGGTTTCAGGCAAATCCAAAGGAAACTCAAATTCAGGCCATTAAGATAATTTTCAAGTATCTTCAAGGGACTCAAAACTATGGTTTATGGTATCCTAGAGATACAGATCTCACAGTTCATGCTTGTACAGATGCAGATTGGGTAAGAATCGTGGATGATAGGAAAAGCACTAGTGGTGGTGCATTCTTCATGGGTCCTAGATTAGTATCTTGGTTCAACAAGAAACAAAGTTCCATTGCATTATCTATGGCTAAAGTAGAATATGTAGTTGCTGCATATTGCTGAACACAACTCCTTTGGATGATGCAGACATTGCAAGATCTTCAAATCACTTGTACTCCACCTACTTCCATTTTCTATGATAATACAAGTGCAATCCGTATTTCAAAGAATCCTATCATGCATTCAAAGACTAAGCACATACCTATCAAGTATCATTTTCTCTGGGAACAAATGCTTGAACAAAAGGTCAAGTTGGAGTATGTTCCATCTATGGAACAAGTGGCTGATATACTCACCAAACCATTGACTAGGGAGACATTTGAATACCTCAGACAGATGTCGGGGGTAATTGATGCATCATCTTGCTGTTGAATCTTGCCTGTTCTCAGAGATTAATGGTTATACGCGAGTTTCAGGTGGGTAATCCATGTACATACGTAGGTTTCTATGGGTACAGTCATGTATATGTGGCTTAAATACAAACAGTGGTCCAGACTCAGGATGAAAAGAGTCTGATATGGGTATAACTAAGATCATTTGGCAGAGGTTTAGGGGCAGCATATATTCTTCTTCAGGGGGAGCATTGTTGGCATTATCATAGAAGTTCTTGGTTCAATTGTTTTGATTTCAGGAGGAGTAGGTGCAGAGCGAAATCATGATTGCTGGTCTGATTAATGATTGATAGATGCTGCTAATGTTGGTTGTCGATATCGGTCTTAGTCTTGCTGTAGATATTTCATCTCTCTGTCATGTATTTCTTTTCTTATCAAGGTCATGTAACGACCTATATTGGTTTCCCCACTATGCTTGGGATGGATGAAGTAATGTTCTTGGTGTATCCCCACTTGTTTGGGTAGATGAGTCAATTCCCACTTGGTTGGGAGATGGATGTATGTATGAGTCTTTGGTGGTAGGAAGGTTATCTATATTGTATAAATTCATGTTTCTTTTGTAGAACATCTTCTTGTAGACTTTTCCTATAGTCACGGGGAGCTTGGACAGCACAGTAGAGCAGAAAATTTAGCATGTACTCAGGGGGAGCATAACCCTTTGCCCTTGATGTCAAACGGGGAGAATGACTTTGAGTGACTTGGGGTTGCCATCAAGTCGAAAGGGGGAGATTGTTGGCATTATGACACAAGTTTGGCACTATGGCATAGGTGTTGTCCTTGATGGCAACTCACTCAAATGGCATATCAATAGTTCAGGCTCTCAGAATGAAAGAAATTAAGGTATACACAATTTCCTCTTAGAAAAGTCATGTATATAAGTGGGATCACCGATCAAAAGGCACGTATACGTATGCACGCACTTTCATGCAGAGAAGAGCGTATACATGTGGGAAAGTTTATGTTTGGTCCATGGTATTTAGTCCAATATATTTGAACCTATAGTTTTGGTCCTTGGTATTACATACAAAGTGTCGAACCTTGGTATTGGGTCCCTAGTATTAGTTTTCAATTGTTTTGGACCATGGTTAAGAAAGGCCTACGACTATAAAAAGTGAAGGAGATCATTTGGCAAGAGCATTGATTCAAGGGTTGAATATCTTAAGAACAAAAAGATCTGGAATACTGGTGATTGGTGTATGGTGCATTGCTGGATCTAAACCAAGGAGGAACCTAAGCACTAAAAGATGGATAAATTCTATTGATGGATCAAGAGTGTATGGCTTGAATAATAGTGTCTTTGTAATCTTTGATCTGTTATAATTGGCGCATGATTAGATCTATAAATCTGATAGTCTGGGTATAACTGATGTATGATTAAGGAAAAGGGTAAATTATATTTTATAGATCTATACACAGGTTCGGCGCGGCATAGGCACGTATACACGCAGGTTCAACAACTGAAGAAAGCGTATACGCTGGTTGGCATTGATACAACTGCGTATGTACACAGGTTTCTGCATAGTTAAGTAGCGTACATTTCATGAAATATGATTTAACTGTTTCTGTTTGTTGCCGCAATGTTCAGGGTTTAGAATTGGTGTCTGGTTACTGTTACTATTTTTTGGTTACAGCATTCTAAGAAGTGTTTGGTTCATTCTATATTGAATTGTACAAAGGATATTGATTGTTGTAGATATACTTGATGTATGATTGATTCTATTCATGGATCCAGTATGAAAATTTATGAAATGTGGTCCCTATAAGAAAAGAGAAGGTTGTAGCCTTTTGTAGGTAGCAGCCTGTGTACTAGTACCTCAGCTAGTACAAGAGCTATAGGGGGTTGTAGCCCCCTTCCAGGTGAAGCTGGAGAACGAGAGAAGGTTGTAGCCTTCTGAAAGTAGTAGCCTATGTACTGGTTTAAGACTGCACCAGTACATAATCATTGTAAAAAGAAGTTTCTAATTGAAAGAAGATAGAGACAAATTGCAGCAGGTGGTTTTCACCCACATTGGGTTTCCACCTTACATCTTGTGTTCTTTTGTGTGATTGTCTGCTCTATTTGTCTGGTTAGTGTTTATATGGTTCCGCCACATAGAATAATGAACAACATCTGAAGAATAAATTAAAATTACAAGTATGCAAGTTATACGCGAGTTTCATTCATCATAGTTGTGTATACATGCTGTTCTCACTAGCTGAAGTTGTATGTACAAATTTTTAGGTGAATTGAAAATATTTTTATAATATTCATTCACCCCCCCTAGTATTATTTTCAACAGTGCCCACACAAGAATGTAGGTAAGAAGCCCTAAGGAGGAGCTGTAGGTTAATCTTTGGCTTCACAATTCGAGGTGGACTTCGCCCTCATTAGATGCATGGAATGCACAATGATGGGGAGTGCGTAGTATCTAGATAGTGGTTCCTCATTCCACATGACAAGCAAAAAAGAAGTTTTCCGTGAATTGGAGGAGAAATATCTCCATATTCATATTGAGATGATAGATCATGGAAGATACAATGTGACTGTTATTTGTACAATTACCTTTTAAATTAAGTTTGGCTCCTCTCTTAGGCTCAAGTATGTGATGTTTTTACTGTATTTGAAGAAGAATCTAGTTTCCATCAAGGCATTGAAACATCGTGACTATGATGTTACATTCAACAAAGGGAAGGATTTCCTGGGACATATCTCCATGGGACAAGTGTACCAAATCGGGGTTCAAGTGAAGAATATTTATAAATTAGATGAGTAAGACTATGTAACATTGAGCACAAAAGCAAAGAAGTTGCAAAGCCAAGATATTAGTGAATTATGACATAGAATACTTGGCCATTTTCATTATGGTGATTTGAAGATCATGAAACAGATTTTCACAGGGCTCCCTAAAGGAGCAGTAGAGGAGTGGGATACATGAAAAGGGTGTAAGTTGGGGAAGTACACAAAAGCCACCTTCAATGATCAAGACAACAAGGTGCAAGAAATCCATGAAAGGATCCACTTTGATGTCTATGGACCACTCTCAACAATCTCCATTGCCAAAAACAACTATTATTTTATATTTGTAGATGATATCGAACATAAGTGCTAGAATTTCTTCATGTAGAAGAAAGACCAAATATTCTTTGGGTTTGTTAAATTTAAAGGACTTGTTAAGAAAAAAACTAGAAATAAATTTAAGGCTCTTAGGAGTGATAATGAAGGTGACTATGTGTCGAATGAGTTTAGAAATTTACATTCAAAGGAAGGAATTCGATGGGAGTTGACAACACCCCACAACCCATAGCAGAATGGGTTGGCTGAGAGGAAGAATACAAGTATTATGAGAGCCACATGAGTGATGTTGCATGATCGAGACCTACCACTTCACTTTTGGGCTAAAGCATGCAACACATTAGTCTATTTATAGAATAAGAGTGCTCATCGGATATTTTGCATGAGTACACTGGAGGAAGATTTTTCAAGGAAGAAACCTAATGTTTCACACTTCAGGATATTTGGATCATTAGTTTATCATCATGTTTCCAAGGAATCAAGGAAAACGTTAGAGCCTACAATAGAGTTGGGGATATTTGTGGGGTACAGAAAAGCACCTAACAACTCTTGTGTGTACTTTCCATCCCTTAGGATGATAGTTGTTCATAAGGATGTGAAGTTTGGTGAGGAGAATGCAATGAGGTGTTCTCTTCAGAGGGAGATTTAGTTACATTCAGATCAGGATCTTTTAGCTCCAAAGGAGCAGAGAGTGGAGACACACACTCAACAAGAGACATCCAAAGAAGGAATAAAATAAACCAAGGAAACTGACAGATTATTGCATGATGCTAGAGAGAATGTGGGAGTACACACTTCATAGTGCAAGTATAGGAGGTCACTGGATTGATACACTTGCTACATGCCACTTATGAGTGATACTGTAGAGACTGAATCATCATCATTCAAGGAAGCAGTAGAGAAACTAATATGGGTTGATGTTATGGTAGAGGAATATGATTCCATTATTAGAAACAATGTTTGGGAAGTGGTCCCAAGAAATGAGGACATATTAGTGATGCATTCAAGATGGATCTAAAAGGTAAAAAAAACAACAAATGGAAGCAGATAGAAACACAAGGCCATATTTATGGCCAAGGGATTCTCTGAGGAGGAGGGAGTTGACTATGAGGATAAGTTTGCTCTAGTAGCAAGGTACTCATCCATCAAATCAATTCTAGCACTTACCTTGTAGATGGGATGGAAGATCCAACAGATGGATGTGAAGATAACATTCCTTAATGGAGTTATTGGGGAAGACATTTACATTGAACAAATAGATGGTTTTGAAACCTTTCATAGAGAGACACATGTGTGCAGTCTCAAGCAAGCATTGTATGGATTTAAGAAAGAACCATGTGCTTGGTACTCAAGGATTGACAACTATCTCACTAGGTTGGGATTCACCAAAAGCGAAGTAGTTGAAAGCCTATCATATTATTGTAGAAGGTGAATTATTAATTATTTTGTTATATGTCGATGATTTAATTTTAATGGGTGATGAGAAGTTGATCAGTTATTTCAAAGAGGATCTTGCAGTAGAATTTGAGATGAGGACATCAAACTCATGCATTATTTCCTCAGTTTGGAAGTATGGAAAGGAGATGGGGAATTTTTTTCCTCTCAAGGACAATATTACAATCAGATACTAAAGAAGTTCTTCATGGAGAGTAGAAAGCACATGGGAACTCTTCTAGCAGTTAGATGGAGGAAAGAGGATGCCACTTTAGGTGATGAAGTGGAGGCTACCATTTACAGGGAGATTGAGGGTTCACTTATGTAGTTCGTGAACACATCACCATACATGTGTTATGCAATTAACGATCTTAGTGAATCTATGGTTAAGGCAACCGAACTCTTTTGGAAAGTAGCCAAACATGTATTGAGATACCTTAGAGGCACTACTTAGTTTGGACTTTAGTACATAAAAAAAAAAGGGAGTGAGGCTACAAGGCTTCATAGATGCATATTGGGTGGGGATTCCATTAGATAGGAAGAGAACATCAGGAGGAATTTTTAGTGTTGGGTGAGTAGCGATTTCTTGGTAGACTAGGAAGCAGAGATCTATGGCACTCAACTGAGCAGAAGTAGAGGACATGGATGCAAGTCAAGAAACATGTGAGGTGATTTGGATGAGAAAGATTCATGCTGGGTTATTTGGTTAGATGATGGATTCTACTGTGATTTACTGTTATAATTATAGTTGTATCAAAATCCCTAAGAATCATGTATTTCATCACTGATCCAAACATATCAACATTTTGTATCACCATCTATGAGATTGTGTGAAGAGGCATATTATGTTGTTGGAATACATTCCTATAGAGAAGAAAGATGCAAATGTTTTGAGAAAGGATTTATCAAGAGGAAAATTCTAGTTGCATATGGGCAGGATTGGGATAATTGATAATCTCTTTATTACTAAGAGGGAGTGCTGAAAAAGCACCAAGAAAATATATGATTTAGTTTTCCTTGGTTAAACTAGATTAAAATTGTAAATTCTATTTTAGCAGAAATCTTCAAGGTAATTAACTGAGGTGACATGGAACTTGTGACTAAGTTAACATAATTAGTTCGACTTGGGAACCTTTATTTAAGTTCGCATGATTTATTAATAATTTATAGCAATATATTTTAGTTAAATGGAGTTAACATTAGTTAAACTATTTGTAATTGCAAGAGAAACTAGTGGAAGGTCCAAGAGTGGAATTGTAATTTCAGGTCACTATGTGATCAACGTATTAACTAATCAATCAACCAAAAATAATTGATGCATGCAAAGAATTCGAGTTATCTAGTTGATATAGAGGTTCAAGGGAAGTGTAATATTAGTTGTAAACTAATCCAAGTTGTACAAGTGGTGCATATAGTCAGAGATAGGTCTAAAGGAAATAGGAGCTTGGCAGGCCAAGAAATTGGGCAAGTATTAGCCAGAGTTAGAGAATGTAGTAGAAGGATAAGATATACATGTGCAAGTTGTATTAGATCTTGAGAAAGAATATGTATTCATCCATATTATTTTATTAACGTAATACATATAGGAAGGGGTTTTGAGCTGTTGCCTTCCCCTAGATAAATATTTGGATATTTGTGTTGAATCTTGATGCATGTTTATGATTTGTGTTCTCTATTATGAATTAATTTCCACACATGAGTAGAGTAGATTTGAGACTTATGTTTTAGTACGTTACAGGAATTTTTTTTAATATACATAGGAATTTCTACATTTTCAAACTCTTGAAACATGAACAAGAAGTCGAGTTATACCTTCGCTCAACTTTAAAAAGAATAAACAACATAAGAGTCATCAAGCATGTCAAGATTGAACTACTCCCTCTCCAGGGTCATTAAAATTACCCAGAAGGATTAATACGAAGGATGAAATTATAAATAAAACATATGTTATCCTCCTGAAGCTTGTCCAAAGTGTTTATAGAAATGGTTGGGAAATTGGGGAAATAATGTAGGAAACCTGTTTATGGAAGCGAGTCATTGTTGAACATGACACTCTTTCACCTTCATGACTATTTTGGGTCGGAGAATCCTCTTTCCTCTCTATTGATCACACCTTATCAAAAGTATTCATAATGGTTCTCTTAGTCAGTGTTTCCAACTCCATACAAGTGCCACTAATATGTTCAAGAGAAGTCCACCATCACTTGAGATATTCTGCAATACCTCAAGCCTTATTTCATGTTTGTTTCCCCTAAATCAGCTCAAAATCATCACATTCCATCTCAAATCTTAATACATATTTTTTTTCATTGATGGTGAATACATTAAGTCCCTCCTGGGATGAGTTACTTCATATCAACATCATCAAATTATCTAGGAAGTTGACTTAGAAGCTCACTTATATTCCTTGGAATTTTCATACCTTGATGGAAAGTCTCCTCAATTTTTACATCAGGTTATCATCATTGGCCTTCAAGCAAAATATTTTATAGGGTGTTCAGATCCATCTCATCTATTCACACCTCATGGATTGCACATAGTGCGTTGAGGGTAATTACCATTATTAATGGTTCTTCTTGTATATGTTAAAAATTTTCATAACTGGTCGGTAATCAGATGGTGTCGACTATGTTTGACTCTAACCCATCTGTTCACATGGTTAGATTCATGCTTTTGAGTGATGAGGTAGAATACCCCACATATAGTTTCACACATCTATGCTGTAATTTCAGGATTCATACAAAACCTACAAAGTATGGTGGCTGTGATTTTACAAAAAGTCGTCCAAACATGGGTCCACTTATATATGTAATAAATGGACATGACTTTGATCATTGTACATGTAATATGGTTTATTCTGAGTATGGGTATGCCTACCTCAGTGGTGATATCACGATGATAATGTATTGCAACAGTCAATAGTGATCTCCACTAGTATATTCTTGATCCATACTTTTCACATGGTAAAGCAATTTATTCCTCAAACATAACTTCTAACTTTGTAATTTAGGGGGAAATATATTACAGGTCATTTCCTCACATTGAAACAAATGGCATTGTACCAAGATCTATCCTAATTCATTTATACTTCACAATCATCCACTAAAATTCCAAAAGCATCCCCTTTATAGAAGTTACAAGAGTCTTGACTTACATTAGCTAAAAACTCTAATTTTTTTTGTCGCCACATTTATGTTAAAAACAACTACACTCACGTATGTTTCACACAAGGAAAGAAACCATGATGCATAATGCAAGCTTCTTTCCCACAATGTGAAACTAACACCTATAAATGAGGAAAACTAAAAATTAATTTCAAAGTTTCTCTCTCTAGAAGCTTTGGAGGTGGTTTTAACTATTTAATGTTCAATTATATATAAAACTCATACTATTTAGGTTTGATCTCTTATCCCCTAGAAACTACCTCCCTCTAAAGTGGATATAACTCCTAGAATGGTAATTCCAAAATCACCTTATTTACCCTATAAATTCATTACCTCCAATACAATCTGGGTTGGCTTCTAGAGACTCTGAATTATGCCTTTATGCTGCTCATTTGTATCTAGAGGTCCGTAATCCATCCATGTCCTTGAGGTGTAATTTAAGGCTTACTATTGAGCAATAGAAGGACAAGACATTTGGGAGAGGTTCACAAGGTTAAGCCCTATAAGGGTTGTAATTTTCTTTTGTGCTTATTAATATAAAAATGCGTTATTTCTCATACAATTATGTCGTTTCGATGGATAGGTATAACATGAATCCTTGACTAATTGTTTAGATTTGTTTGTATATGTTATTTATATGTTTTAGTTCTCTTGCTTGTTTTGGACGAGTTGCATGTTCCACTTATAGAAATTGGATTTCGAGTTGGAGCTAATAAGTCTATAGAAAGAGGAAGCTTGCATTGGATTCCAAGTAATTTTTCTTCCCATATTTCAAACATATCTAAAGAAATCACAATATTTTCATGTTGGTGGCTTCTAGACTATCCCACTAGGTCTAGGGAGCTTTCTTCTATCTACGGAAAGAATTTATCCACAAAAAACATTCTCGCAGAAGAATTTAAGTCTACATCTATGTGGTTTAGTGCTTCATTGAGTGATGCATTCATGGCTTGTCTTGTGGATAAATATATCTAGTCAATCAATGGGGTTCCCTACTTATTTATTACATGCATATGGAGGTCTAGGAATTTAAGTGTTCTTTATGACTTATATGTGCATCTTAAGACATGTTCCAAAAATGTTTATTTGACAAATCTTGAATGTAATTCGGATCCTAAAAAACCCAAACAAAGGATTGTAATCATGCTTTAAGTTGACTTGCATTTTCCATGGGCTTATTTTAGTCATACATGTCAGGGACACCCTCCTCATTGTGGCATGGGAGTAGTTTTATATAAGGTTCCTCACCTCGATTGTCTTCCTCTGGTTCCTTTTATTCCTCTACCAATGGTTCTTTAGGAAATGTTTCTTCTTCTTTGCTAGTTACTTCTAATTCGTGTTCAACAAGTTGTTCACCTATTGAAGAGAGGGACATCACTCCTTTAGTTGCAGATGTAGGTTCTTCTGCCACTACTTAGATGAAGTTAGTTCTTATATAGGTGTTATTTATAATATTTATACCTTAGGAACACTTTTTTTACATGCAAAATATGGAATGCATGATATGGATGGTGATGTGGCTCTTACAACATGGCATTTTCTAGTGGGGGTGGTTGGTGATGGTGGGATTGTACTATGTCCTATAAAAAATATACCCCTAGAATCTCATTCCTTGTACATGCTTCCTAAATAATTTTAACATGAATTTTAAGTATGCATATAAAAATGAATGCAACTAAAATGAGATGCAATTACAACAAATATGGAGGGGAAGAACCCCACAATCCTGAAGGGTAGGCTCTTACCTCTCATCTTACTGATCCTAAATAGAGTTGCATAAATAAAGAGACATTCTAAACTGAAAGGAAATACCTATATATACTTCCTTCATGATTGTTCCAAAACTATTGAGTAATTTAATTATGAGTTAAATTACTTAGTGTTAACTTATCAATCCAAGTTCATACACGTGTGAAGCACACTTGCACAATATATGTTATGAAATTGACTTTCAATTGAAAAGGAAATCTAACCTATTGAGATATATTTCAAGACTGAAGTAAAATCCTAATCGTGAATATTTGTAAAATGAGAACATATACTTTATTATTATAGGAAGGCAAGATACAAGATTCTATAAAGGAAATAGGATTTGATCGATGGAAAGAAATAAATTTTGTTGACTAGGAAATCCTTTTAGTAGATAGAAATGATCCCTCTAGTCCTATGGGAGGATCTAGCAACAAGAAAAAAAAAAAGTAAAATTTCCTAGTTTATACCATAAAACACAAAAGAGGATAGATGACGTACCTCACTCTAATGCTAACATCCATTGGTTTCATCCTTGATTCTTCTATTTCCATGATCAATATCCTCTTCACCATTATGGATGATTACCTACAAGGAAGATCACATGGAGACAAAAAATGCATACATAGAAAAATTCATTATGATATAAAACATGTAATGGATCAAGGAGTATTACACTAAATTAACAATAGTTGAAACATTTATGGAAAGAAAACTCATAATGTATTATTAATAGATAGTAAAGGGAGCATTATAGTCATTTAATCCTTGATGCTGGAAGCCTCCTTTAGGTGAGTTTGCAAGTCCTAGTATTAACATTCAATCACTCCTTTCTCCTTAGAAAAATGGGTAGCAGTTGGAAATAGTTTAGCACTAGGAAGGCAACCAATCATTAGCCAACCATTAATGGATAGTAGGGATCTCATATATAGGGAAGGAGAGGGAGTTGACGATGAATGAAAGGATCGGGAGGTTCCACTTACCAAGGAAAGTGTCCATGAAAATAGGATCAAGGACTAGGAATGGGAGGTATCGTTCCAATATCCATTCACCTGTAATTAACTCACCATTCTTGAGAATTCTACAAAGAGAACCTTCTCCTCGAGTTTGGGAAAAATTGCCTAATGAGAACCAGCGCAGATTTCTTGATAAAAGTCACATTGGAAGTGCTCGGAGAGTATGATGCAACAAGTGACCAACATGGGTCACTAGTTATGCAAAACATGTTGATCCTAAAAAAAAGGTTTTTGACAAGTTTTTTCAGAATTATTTCAAGGAAAGTCTTATTTTTTTGTACAAGGATGCTTTTGAATAGGTTTCATGGTGAACACACTGAAAACTTTCATCATTTTTTGGAATTCGTGGCATTAACAACACAAAGTCCAAAAGTTTAGGATATGATACTGGGAGTGTGAAAAAATATTGTAAAGCATATTCCCCCTAAAGCATGAAGGAAAAATGAGAATTGATGGTTGTAGTGATTTACAAGCCAATGTAAGGACTTAGAGAAACTCCATGAGGAGTCTTGTAGATCAAACATACTATAATGTTATTTGACATCTCTAATGCAAGTATGCCTAATAATACATCTCTGATTAGGCATCTAACAATACATGAATCCATGACATGGACACAACCATTTGAATAGAAAGGATTGTGTTTATTGATCCATGGCATGGATGCAACCATCCAAATAAAAGTGATCATGTGTAGAACCATGTTTACTTAATAACTTCATGCAACTTGGATTTATCATATGAAACCCACAGTCCTCATCTTTGTCCCAATCCAACCAAAGTACGAATCTAACCATGTAAATAAATGTGTCATAGTTAAACATGGTAGAAACCACATGATTATCGATCAATGATGCAAACTATTAGTAGGTACGAGAGAAACCATCAATGATGATGATGGATCACAAGGTACAACAACAAAATCCACAAGTGTGAATAATTAAGCTGAATTTGAACACTCATAGAATCATTCGATCAAAGACTAGTGACGTGGACCTATTGTCAAATGTGAAGAACTTGCCATTGAGGGATGCAAGCTCCAAGATGCTGAAAGGGAGTTTCTTGACCATCTTCCTGGATAAGGACTTTGATTAGATAGGAAATGGTACATTGAAGGGGGGCCATAATGTTTCACACATCATCGACACGAAACATAGGATTTTCCAGAGTTGGCAAGAGTGATTGAGGGCTGTTGGAGAAAAAGTCAAACAAAGTATAAGCGGTTTGAATTGTAGACGGGACTTCTCTTGAACATATCAGCAATATGACTCCATAATTTGGAAGAATTTGATTCAAAATAGGATCAAATGTCATGGTGAAAAGGAGATATAATTATATGAGAGGCAAATGTATTCCCCAAACCCAGTAAGGTAAATGACAAAGTGAGGGTAATCCAAACCTGACACGAGATATAGATAAGTGTCATGTTCAAGAATGTGATGTTTTCTTTTATACAAAATAAAGGATATATGTTTCCTTCTATTCTTCCCCACTATTTCTACCAAGTACCTCATTATTTTTAATCCCACAATTGAAGAAGATAGAATATGCTTGTTGTATAAGTTCATCCTTCATATGAATCCATCCTAGTAATTTTAATGATCCCTAGGAATGATTAACTCGATCTCTTCATGGTGACAAGTCCTTCATTTTTTTAGTTTTACAAGTCTAATGGAGGGGTAACTCGACATCTTTTTCATGTTTAGAGAGTTTGAAAAAGAGGCGAAAAGATAACTCCAGATGTCCATTTTCATAGATAGTCTCTTAAGTCCAAAAAGGTAGAAAACAATACTCAAGAGAACCTCTTATCCATGTTCCACTAAGGTGTTCCTTTTCCGTAGCTAGCCTATCTCAATCTAGAAAATAGTTAAACTTATACTGAGTAGACTTCTTTTAATTTACTTTTATGAGTTTGAAAAGACAAGTGGTCGATAATATTTTCATAAATTTCGAGTCTAAAAAGAGCTAAAAGAGGACTCCACCTAGAGTAAAAATTGGTATAAAAGGATATCAACTGGTTCTGGTCATGATGAAACTTTTGAAAACATGTAAAGTACAAGAGTTTAGCTAATAAGACAACTCATTGCAAATATTTCTTAGGCAAGGGTAAAACAACCAAGTGAAAGCGTATGATCCGCCAAAGAGTTTGTGATGTTGGAATGAAAAAACCAATGCTCCCCTGGTAAAAACACGATGATACAAATGGCAATCACGAGAGGTAAAGTGGGAACGGTTTCATTTTTACACAAGATTGAAACATGGGAAACTATTCTTGTGCATACTTGAAGATGGTTTCATTTCTTGACAAGCTTGAAACATGAAAAAAATGATGCTTGTATTTGGTTTCATTTTTACACAAGCTTGAAACAGAGATAAAATTATCCTTGGATTTGGTTTCATTTTTACACAATCTTGAGATGGAGAAAAATCATGTTTGAGCTTGGTTTCATTTTTACATAGGCTTGAAACAAAGAAAAAATATGCTTGAGATAAATTTGCATGCCCCCAACTTAATAACTCAATTCGAGGTACATTCTCCCCACGCTTCATTTCATTCACCTAAGTAGACTATTGGTTACGAAAAGGTGCATGGAATTAAGGTTCATTTATGAGATCAAGTGAAAGAATAGAGTATTATTTTACGAGATCTAATCAAATACTAAAATTGGAAGGGGATTTGTTTAATTTTTTAATGATCTTGACACTGGAAAATAACCATCCTCATGACACCTTGTTTCATTTTTTAATTAGCTTGACACAAGTAAAGGAGCTTTGCTCTGGAAACCTTGATTCATTTTTTAATGAGCTTGACACAAGAAAAGTAACTGTGCTCTAGGAACCTTTATTCATTTTTTAAGGATCTTAACACAAGAAAAGGAACTATGCTCCAAGAACCTTCATTCATGGTCCATAAGATGCCATGGCTTCCAAGAGTTTCTCATCAAATGAGATAATAACGCTCTGGAATGGATAAATGTCAAGGGATCTAATGGAAAGATTAGGCTCCAATGTCCCCTAGTAAATGATACAATATATCACTGACTAGATCATTAGTAGACATGGGCATGGAATAGGTTGGCACATAGTTAACCTATGGCAGGGATGATACCACTTGCAGACAAGGACCATTTAGGGAAGATGGTTGATTGAGAGTCAAATTAGGACCATTGAATGAAAGTTGATCAATGGTCACAATTCTCCCTTCAGGTGGGAAACACATTACTCAAAAGAGAGAAGAAACAAGAGCTCCTATGGGATAAACATAGTCACGGTCAAGGAGTAAATTAAAATCCAAAGGGCCTTGGACAATCATAACATCGATACAGACAATCTTTCCTCACAAATTAATACAAAAATTAGGAAGGATCCCTAATAGTTGGCTGGTTCTTTTGTTAAAATCCAATAGTTTCTCGATAATGGGCACAAGATGTGGAGAACCTAAAGCTTTCCATGTAGGATATGACATAATAATGAAATATGCTCCTTCATCTAGGACTATTCTAGATATGGGTATATTATAAGCCTGTACTGTGATCTAAAAGGGAACGTAAGAAGGAAGATGATATCCTTCCACTCGACTCCAATTGAAGGAATTGACCATACTACTTGGAGGGGATGCCATGGGAATGGTAGGATCACTACCATATACTATGGGAATATGAGGATTTCCCCCAAATTCATTGGGATCTTAAGAAATAAGAAGAGAATGAGGGGTATGAGACTCACTCCCCATAGGAGAGGTACATCAATTGTAGGTGGAATTGATTCAACCATTTTCCCAACAAATGGTTGGTCCAGAACAGACTCATGGGATTCACATTTAGAGAGAGTGGTATTGACTAGAGATGAATTCTAATCAATCACATGGTCAACTAGTGGAGGATCAGGGGAAAGCTTTCGATAACTAGTTGGAAGATGAGTTTGAGAATCTGTAAGGTTGTCCAACACTTTTAGTCTTCATCTATATAAGGACAAAGGTGAATAAGATGATTCCCTTCACATAACTTATATGGAAATTTGACTTTGCCCTTTCTCCCATGGAGCTTACTATAACTAGTTGAGGGTTTGTCACAAACATGATCTCTAGAGTTTGATGACGAAGTTTGATGTGAACTTGTAGACCACACTTCGAATACCTTGGGAATAACAGGAAAATCTCTATGAAGTTTGTCACCCTTACAAAGCATGCAAGGGAATTTAACTTTGTGGGGTTGATTCAAAGGTTTCTCCACATTAGTCGCATTTGTAGCAATGGTTTTTTAGTTTCCCCTTGCTTATTTATCTTCCTCTTAATCTTACTTTTCTTCTTCTTCTTATTGAATTGGTTAATAACTTGCAGGATTTCACTAGAAGAAGAGGAAAAATAGGAATATGACCGAATATGCGAAGAAGTGAAAGAGTAAACTTTAGGATCAATAGGAGGTTGATATCGTTCAAGTGGAGGAGAACTCGACAAAGAAGTAGCTCGAATATTCATAACCATAGGGGTTGAAAATAACTACACTGGAAAACCAACGGTAAATCCCGGAAGGGACAACGTTTCCATATAAGGAGAACTAAAATTTCAAAAGTAAGGAAAAGGACTATGAATCCCATGAGAGTGGTTTCCTTGGTTGGTGGACTTAGGAACTCTTGCCATTAGTCTCAACCTAAGATTTACTAAGGAGTATTTTGACGGGAAAGATGTTTTTTCGCGGTCAATTAATTTTAGAACAAAACAAAAAATAAATAAAAAAGGGGTAAATAGGCAAAAAGGTTAACCAAGAAATCGTGAACTGCAATATACACCTTGGTAAACCAAGGACTTAACGTACAAAAACCAATCTCCCAAAATTTTGTGTTGAGTGTATCACAATATATATGGTGACATACTCGATTACCTATGGATGGATAATAACCTATAGGGGCCTCCCAAAATATACTCGATAGTACATGGGAGTGCAGTCCATAGTAGTGAATTCTAATGCTTAACCGTTCAATGAGAGCTTTCCTTTATACCTTTCATGCATAGAGCATTGTCCGATATACCCAAAGATATGTCGAGAATGATCCTATACAACTACATATGTGGAATGAGATTTCACCCCCGTAATGCAGCGCTAGAAAGCAATGACAACTCCTATGTTTAACAATGCCAGAACAAGTCTCCAACCTAGACCTCTATATGTTTCTGTTAATGTTCCAAATGATCCTTAGGATATTTAAGATAAATTTTAAAGTTGATCTTTAATTATGTTTCGGTTTCAATTCTCAAAAATTAGTGTCACCTTAACACACCTACGATGCAACTAGTATGACAAAAAGACTATTTCAATTTGAATGAAGGCTATCAAGCATGGGCAAGAAGTTAAAACATTGATACAAGAACCAAGTATGCAACACAAAATGTTTCCCAACTAGATCTTTTACTTTCACTATTCCAAGGCACCCATCAAAGGTAAAATGAATTCCAATTACCTAAAATGCACCTACATAATTTTTTTAACTTTTTCTTTTCAATGAATGAGAATTCACTTTTCAGCTTTCAACGCTAAGAAATGTAATCTGCGCTCAATCATAATCCCAAAAATGACTTTTCGATGTAATGTAATCTAATACAATTTCAAAAATTAAACTTTGAGATGAAATCTAAGGAAATGAAATTTCCATTTCTTTTATGGTTTTCAAAAGAACTAATAATGTTTTAACGGACAACAAATCAATATTTCTTCCACACATACAAATAGTAAATAGTAAATTCAATTGACCCAAAGAACTAAAGAATTAACAAAAATTCACTTACACTACATCAAACAATGGGATGGAATTTTCCAAACCACAAAGAATCTAACAACAATAAGTCAAAATTCTATGCACATAGAGCAGGAGAAAGACTTTATAGATCAAGACATTCCTGATATTCTATGAAAAATCCTAAAAAACTCTCATTTTTTGGACCAGCGTGACTATAATGGTCAAAATATGTGCTGATAGGGTCTTCAACGCTACTGTAAGCAACAAAATCCATGTTCCCAGCACTCTATTTTGGATAAAAAGCTGTTTTGTGTGAGAAAAGCTTAGTAAAAAATAAATAAAGTTGAACAAAGACCTAGATTTGACACTCTAAGCCACACATCACTTGGAATGTGGATCCACAATTAACCAAAGTTATGGGTCACCAAGAGTTTGACCAAACCTATCAAAAGAGACCAAAGACAAAGGAGGCTTGCTTATGTACTCCCTAGTGGTGTCACCATTTTGTCGTACAGGCAGTCCTTTTGGTGGATAGAAATGATTCCTCTAGTCTTATGGGAGGATCTAGCAACAAATGAAGACAAACATATGTAAAATTTCCTAGTTTATACCAGAAAACACAAAAGAGGAAAGATGACCTACCTCACTCTGATGCTAACATTTGTTGGTTTCGTCCTTGACTCTTCTGTTTCCAAGATCAATCTCATCTTCACCATTATGGATAAATAGCTACAAGGAATATCATGTGGAAAAAACAAGTGCATACATAACAAAATTCATTCCAATATAATCCATGTAATAGATCATGGAGTATTACACTAAATGAGAAATAATTGACACATTTATGGAAAGAAAGCACATAATTTATTATTAATAGATGGTAAAGGGAGCATTACAACCATTTAAGCCTTGATGTTGGAAGCATGATTTAGGTGAGTTTCGAAGTCTTAGCCTTAACCTTCAAGCAATGCTTTCTCCTTAGCAAAATGGGTAGCAAATGGGCATAGTTCAGCACTAGGAAGGAAACCAATTATTATCCAACCATTAGTGGATAGTAGAGATCTCGTTTATAGGGAAGGAGAGGGAGTTAAGGATCCATGAAAGGAGGGAGAAGTTGAACATCTCAAGTGAAATATCCAAGAAAGTAAGATGAAGGACAAGGAATGGGAGGTCATCATTCCAATCTTTATTCACCTATAACCAACTCATCTTTCTCAGGGCTTATAGTAAGAGAAGCTTCTCCTCCATTTTGGGAAAAACTACTTGAAGAGGACAAACACAGATTTTCTTGATAAAAGTCATGCTCACAGTGCTAGGAGATTATGATGCATCAAGTGCTCAACATGGGTCACTAGTTATGAAAAACATGTTGATCATGGAAAACAAGGTTTTTGACAAGTTTCTTAAGAAATATTTCAAGGCAAGAATTATTATTTTCTTTATTGATTCTTTGAAGATGTTTCATGGTGAATACACTAACATATTTCATCATTTTGTGACAATTGTGGCATTAACGACATAAACTCCAACACTTCAGGATACGCTACAGGGAGTGTGATAAAATACTATATAATAAATTCTAAACTAGAAAGCAATGAAATTTTAATCTATTTGAAATGAAAGTACAATTTTCACTCTATGTAGAAGAAATGTGACAATATTCTATGAAATCAATCCTATGCTATGAAAGCAATAAACTTCTATTCTAAATTTGTATGGTATAAAATCTTATTCTAAACATATATTTTGAAATCTTCTTAAAATGTCTTCTTAGGAAGATTCTATGAAAAAATCCTTAAATTATATTCTATTGTACATGAACATAGATCGATTCTATGAAATTCATAAAATCTATTTTAAGGAAACTCAATTGGCAACTTTGTTCTAGAAAACATTAAAAACTTTGTTTTTAAGGAAGAAAATGAATTCTAGGCAAAGAGAAAACAAAGAAAGCTTATTATATGAAAATAAACATAAGATTATTCTAAGAATTTGAATCAAAATGACATCTAACTATGAGATCAAAGAAAACTGAGATTCCTAATTTGCACACTTAGAATCGGGAGTCATTCATGTAGAAAATTTGTGTAGGTTAACCCGATAATGCAATATAAATCAAAGTTGAATACTCTAACCTACTTCTACTATGAATTTGTGGAAGCTTAAAGATCGTGCTAAACAATATAACCAAAAGCAAAATAATCAATGGCACAATACACATGAAAATACTTTTAGGGAAAGCCTCAGCTAAAAATCCCACACTATTGTATTACCATACATGGTGAAAATAAATAGGAATTATACAAAGCCTTAGCTCTCACAGCTAGCCAGCTCTCAGTACAATCCTCACAGATGCCCACAGGTAATATTGGCTTCTCTCCATCCTTCCTCTCTGCCCTCCAAGCTCCTATTTTTAGTTAACCGGAGTAGCACTAGTTGAGTGCATTACTACATCCACTGGTTGTTAACTCACTATTAGTTCCTCAAATACTTTGGAGCTAACTTAACTGGACTTAACTCCGTAAATTGAGTTAACTAATTAAAACTCAGATATAACTCAACCTTATCTCCTTAATTTAAGGCATAAATCTTGCATGACTTCAGAAAGACTTCTAACTTGAATTTCTCCTACTAATTAATTTAAAATAAATAAATTAATTATTTCCAAGTATCTCTTAAGACTAAATTCAATTTTAATTCAAGGACAAATTAAATTGGAATATTATTGCTGCCATATTTCGACACTCCATCTCAACAAGAAAGGGACTATCTGCCACCCCAATCCTATCTCTATGGAACTCGAATTTACACTTTGACAATGCCTTTGTCAAAATGTCAACATCTTGATCCTATGTTGAAATATAATGTAGCAACATGATCCTCCTTGCTACATAGTCTCTGAGATGATCCTTTTGCCTCTTCAGACTACCATCAACAAATTTCTTTATCTTGTAAAGCCAACAGGAACTCACAACTGAATTGTTGTCTGGTCTCAGAACCATGTCCCAAACACTGTTATGAACTATGGAGTCATACTCTTCCACCATAGCATCAACCGAAATCAACTGTTGCACTACTTCCTCAAAGGAAGATGGCTCGGTCTCAACACAATCCCCAGCAATGGCCATGTATCTAGTGTACCTCTCAAGTGACCTCCTCTGTCTGCACTAAGAAGATGGTGCTCCCACATTCTCTTTCACATCATCCAAAAGTCTGTCAGCTTCTCTAGTGTGTGTCCATCCATCTCTGGAAGACTCTGCTTGAGTGGATGTCTCCACTCTTAGAACCTATGCATGTGGCTTCTCGCATCAGTCTGAGTCTCCTTCTCCTCAGGAACCAATAGTTCCTCCACAGCCTGTAGTTGGAGCTCCCTCTCAAGGGAAACTTGCATGGCCTTCTGCTCATCAAACTTGAGATCTTTGTGAACCACTTTCCTCCGACTAGTAGGCAAGTACACCTGATAGTTGTGAGGTGTATCAGTGTACCCCACAAATATCCCCAACTTTGTTTTCGGCTCAAGCTTTTTCTATGCATCCTTTCTCACATGGAAATATAACAATGAGCCAAAGATCATGAAGTGACCCACATCTGGTCTCTTACCAGAGAAAGATTCCTCTGGTGTCTTCATCACAAGTATACGACGTGGGCTTCTATTATGCAAATAGACTATTGTATTGCATGCCTCATGTAACAAGTGAAGTGGTATGCCTTGGTCATGCAACATTTCCCATGCTGACCCTACAATATTTTTGTTCTTCCTCTTGGACATCCCATTTTGCTATGAGTTATGAGGTGTCGTCAACTCTCATTTAATTCCTTCCATTGCACATAAGTCCTTAAACTCTTGAGAGACATATTTTCCACCATTGGTGCTTCTCAAGGCCTTGATCTTCTTCCCTAATGTTGGATTGTGTTATATTCTTTCCACATAGTTAACAGTGGGTTTGAGGGGTACCTGTAACCCCACTTTATGGGGTCCAGGGTAGCGCCCCAAAAAATTTTGGTTTTGGACCCTATGTTAGGTTGGGCGGACCCACCTATGGTTTTGTGCATGATTTTCGCACATGTTTTTT
>APFE031389494.1:0-12630 GCA_000404065.3 Pinus taeda | reverse complement strand
TCTATGCAAAATCTTACTATAAAGAAACATTTTGGGTATAAGTAAATATCACAGTCTGGTGTCCAGTTAGTGTGGATCCAGTGGTGCAAATCTCTGGGTCAAAACCTGTTGAATCTGCAAATAATTGAGTGGGAATATAGATCTGAGTACATAGCATTTACCTCAGGCATTGCAATGGTGAGCATAGGATTCTTAGTTTTTTGTTCTACAATGTAGGGCCTGGGAAGAACAGGGGTTGTTACAGGATTGGCTTGCACTTTCCCTTTATCCTTGAAAACATCCTTAAAGGAGCCCGTGTTTTTGTAGTTGATGTTCTTTGAGCTAGTTCCAAAACATCCACCTCGCAAACGGAGGTTGATGATGATGGTTGAATTTGTGGTTATGTTGTAATCCTGGAGGGTATGGTTGTCCTGTAGGCTACATCCCGTGTAGATCAAATTTTTCCCCAGTTCTGGTATGCCAAGTAAATTCTATATTTTATTCCTTAGCTCATGGATGCTGCTGCCCTTCTGTGACCTTAGGCAGTAATGTTTGCCTTCTGGTGCTTTAATGAAGAACTGTAAGTATTATTCCTTTCTAGGGTTTAAGTCCGGCTGAGTAGGGCTTGAGTCCGACTGAGATTGCCCCCGATTTGCTGCCCAGATCGTCCCATTCCCAATCCCTAGATCGTCACCATACAGACGACACTCTTCTGCGAATGTGGCTCGGGAGTCAGGGCACAGGGGACTCCGAACGGTTATGTGTCCCCATATCTATTTTTTGTGTAGGCTGTTGGTTCTTATGAGTTCCAGATTTGTTTGTTCAATAGCGGATCTGAGCCACTGTCTGCCTTCCATGGCCAGGATTCTTGATCCAGATCTATGCATTGACCCTGCAAATACATCTTGAACAAGTTCTGGAAAATAGGGAGGGTATATAACATAGTTTGATCCTTACCGCATGTATAATGCCTTGTACAGATCCAGCTTCAGCACTCAGGTTGCCCTCATTCCATGTGGCCTCCTCAGAGATCTGAGGACTCAGGTCAAAGTTATATTCCTGGGCGTGCTCCTTTACAGCTGTCATCCAGTGCTTGATGATGCATACATAGTAGGTCGGGATAGTCTGTCAGACAAACCCTAATTCATCGTCGTTCCAACAACGATTCTAAGTCCAGGGTTTTGAACCTGATGGATCTCGACATATTTGTCTATTGCGTGCCAGATCGTTTAGATCAATGGCAAATCTGGGGTTTTTGTGCCCTTCCGCAGTGAGAGTGATCAACCCGGCTTGTTGCACCAGCCTTCCAGGAGCTGCAGTAGCAGATCCAGTAAACTAACCAATAGATCTAACATTGTCAATGTCGATAACCCCTTTCCTCCTCTCACCTCTTTTATTACTCAAAGAATCTAACTTAGTTGCGCGTCTTTGGAGGTGACGTGCCCTGGCCCCTTCTGCGATGGACATGAACATTACAGCGCCATTAGGTATTTTACAGTTCAAACCCTCCCGTCCTCCATAGCCGAGGTTCTTTTCAGATGAGGGCATGTAAGGGTCCATGGCGCAGTCTCTGCAGGAAATTCTTTCTGCAATGTTGCTGATTGGTTGAGGTCTTAGTATGTTGCTTAGTAACTTCAATTTCTATTAAAAATAATTAGCTTTTGTTTTATTTCCTTTTTATTTAACTTTTTTATAATAATAAAAAATCATTTTCTATTATTTATTCCATTTTATTTCAATTTAAGATTGACTTATATTATATGAAAAAAAAATATAATAAATTGATTATAAAAATGATTACATATTAATAAAAAAACAAGGGCTACATAGTAGTTAGTGTCCGTGGCTTAGTTTAAATGTAACTAAATTAAATTAAAAATATTAAATTCACGATAGTGGTAATGTTTAGAATTAGGTAAATTTGGATTCTATTAATTAGTAAATTGAGATATTTGGTTATTTGTAATTCAACATTTTCACTGTGAAGAATCCAATCCTACCCAAAAACAATAATAATAATTTTTTTATTGGTTGATCATAACCCATGTTGGAAAGTTGAATTTGCATATATAAACAAATTGATTAAAAAACAATTGATCTTTTTTTAAAAGAGGTATTGCAATCTCCATAAAAACAAACAAAAATGAAAAAGAAGAAGAAGAGAGAGAGATATTGCACTCCCATTGAATAGAAATTAAGTTTTTATATTTATTATTATAAGTGACAATCTTATCATTTTGTATAATTGAAATTTTCTATAATAAAACTTGACAATGATAAATCTCTGATTGCAACTATTGACTCATTGACATGATAATAGAAATGCAACACAAAAAATCTAAATATATAAAACAACGATGTGATTTATCTCGAAGAATTTTGTTATAAATAAAGTTGTTAAATCTCCAATAAAAATATTCTTATGACTAAATAAATTTGAAATACATAATAAATTTGTTGCAAAAAAGTTTAGTATTATTTAAAAATAAAATAAATAATATCATGGTGCAAAACAATTGTGTATACTCCTAGTGGCGAATATAAAGGACAATATTTCATTTAAATAATGCGTAAAAAGACTAGTGCAGTGCAGATATGAGCATTTTTTTCATGCACTAATTTGATAAAAGCAAGAGTAGTCGGCAACATACGTTGAAAATAACGCAGAATAAGGCTCTGCATTTTAAATATGAAAACAAGATTATGTTTATACTTATCCTCGACGAGACACGAGAAAAATGGGTTATTGAAGTTTCTTCCATTTGACGTGGTAGTTTATCAATACATGGTGAGCAACCACTCCCTGAGGTTTCTTATATGTGGTACGAGATCATGTGTGGGTTGCCACATGCACTATTAAAAAAAAACAAAAAAACAAAATTTTCATTCGTATATTTGTGTAGTCTTGCATTATTGTGCAATCACAATTTACGAAGCATGGAGCAATAAGATGTTAAAAAATCACAACCAACGACATTACACATAAATGTTGGTAATTTTTTTTACGAAAAATATAAAAATAATTGGTAATGTTTTACTTTATTAAATTGGAAATTATTTAAACAGTTTGATCAAATTATTAGTGGTTAGCAAGAAAACTCATTGCATTATACCCGCGACAGTAGACATAATAATACACACAATAATTACTAGCATTTGCACCTAATGTTGCAAAGGAAACGACGTAAGACATAGAGTGGGGAAGAATAGCGACATGTAAATGGAAATTATTGAAAGCAAGGGTGGATGATCAGAAACGAAGTTACCAGTGCGTGTTTAATCAGAATATTGGGCAAGTATTCTTTAGATTGGTGATCATTAGTAAAATTGCAAAGAGGAATATATATATCAGTAAAAGCTCATTGTCGGGAGAACAATGAGTGCAGTTTTACTGTAATATCTTTTCCTTCTGGCACTTTATTACTATATATTTTCCTTCTGCCATGCTCTTGCTCTCTAGAAAGTCCCAAAGAGCAGTTTCCCTTGACTATCTGTCATGCTCAATTGTGTAGATTTTGATTTCAATTGGAGCTAGAGAAAGCAATGTAAGAATGTCATTCTTGATCACAATAAAACAAGTCGTTGGAGGATATCAAAAACGAAGTGACCAATACATGTTTAGTCAGAAGACCAGGCAAGTTCTCTATGAATTGGTGATCATTGGTAAAATTGTAAGGAGGAGAAGATATAGCAGTGTAAGTTCACTCTTTGGAGAACATTGAGCACACTTTGACTGCTATATCTTTTCCTTCTGGAACTTCTACCGCTATACCTTTTCTTTCTATCATGCTCCTACTCAGATATAATATATTCTCATTCCATTTTCATTAGCAAACATAGTACAACTATAGTCGTGAGCACACCTCTCTCTCCATGAAGTCCAACTAAAGTTATTCCTTATGTGATGACAAGTTCTAGATTTCATTCCAAAAAGGTGCATATGTCTGACAATTTTGATATGAAAATCAAGTTTATATCTAGAAAGTTTGTAGATACTAGGCACAGTCACTGCCTACCATGTAATCACATCCTTTGCATTCGTTCCTTCACTCAATAAATGCAGTTTAGTTTCTCACACTAACATCTATCAATCTATCTACATATATGACTAGCAGTCTCCACAAAAGACAGGGCTCATAGGTAGCTAAGTCATTAAAATTTACACTTGGATTGATTTTCCTTTCGTAGTTCAGTTCACCCTGATAGGTTCTGCAATTTTAGATGGCCAAAGAAGATGCTTCAGCCCTATCACTTATGATTACAACTATCAAACCATGTAACGACACCCACCCTGATAAGTGTTGCAATTTTAAATGGCCAAAGAGGATGCTTCAGCCCTATCACTTATGATTACAACTATGAAGTTGAAGAACAAGACAACTATATGTCTAAAAATAACTTAAGTCAAAAGCCAGACACTTAATATATTTGTTTTTGTGAAACATGTCTATTCATTACAAAGATGTAATATAACTCTTCACAACAAGAAGCTTCTCCATGCATGTCTTTAGGTGCCAACAAAACCACTTATTATGGTATTTTGGCAACACCAACAAGGTGGAAACTAATAAAGGTTGCATTTTCCACTATTCCCTACATGATCCATCCTTCTCATTAAAGTTCGAGCCACTAGTCTATCCTTCACTTTTTCTCTGAGAAGAAGCAAAGCAAAATTTATTATGCCAATATCAAAGTGATGCAATTTCTGCTAATAATGTTCATCAAATATGGCATGGTATTAGGAAAAGAAATAAAAATTTACGAGAAAGCTCACCTTCCATTGAAGAGTATAACATGGGCAAGTGTTGCAACAATCCTTGCAAAACCAAATCTAGTGGAGAAAGAAAAATTTGTGCTAAGAATTGCACCCACTAGGAATAACCATACCAAGTTTTTGTATGACCCAAGTGGGCTGAAGAGGCGTTTCAGACCAACCAGGCCCCATGTGACTGATGCATGAAAGGCTACTCTGTCCTTTGGACACGTCCAAGGGTTGTCAGGAGGTAGAGAGTCCACATCACAAATATTCTCTATACTTGTTAGCGTCCACCATGTAACGCAGAGATTGATTGTACCTGCAACTATTGTGCCCACAAGTTGTGTATATCCACAAGTTAGCCCCTGGACTCAAATATAGTTAACAAAAAACTGAACCCCGTGAAAAAATGATACTTATGGTTTATAAATTATTTTATAAGATTGAACACTATAGAAGAAGTGAAAACTGAAAACTATAAGACCCACACTTGAGCAACATACATGCAACGTGGAGGAATCTTCATGTAGTGCCCAAGCTTCAAGTCTGCAAGAAAAGAAAGAGCATGTACTAGACTAATCCTTCCATAAGTCTTGAAAAGGATATTGGCAATTGGTTTTCCAGGCAATAAGTACCCAATAATAAATTCCACAACAACATTGTAACCTAGTTGTTGTTTTCACAACAATAGCAAATAAATTTCAACACGAGTCTCGTTCACTTCAAATAACCACCTCTATTACAACCCAGTGGGGCATCAAAAAAAGCGTAAGCTCACACTTGCTTTACTGGCATGGGTAGGCATGGGAGAGGTTTTGATGTAATAATTTCCTTTTATGTACTCTTGGAAGGCAAGATAACTGCATCTTTTCCACTATCAGTTTTGTTTAGAAACGAAAAAGGAAATAACATAAGCTCATTTTCTTTCAGTTTTAGAAAAATTTATTGATCTCTGGAAGGAGCATGGTTTTCTGGTGAGTACAAAATTCATTTTGTTGCCCCTATTCATAGGGATTTTCTGGGGAAATGGATAGTTCAATTGGGAGGAAGAAGTAGTTAAATGGAAAAGTTTTGGACTTGATTAGTAGTTGCCTGAATCACTCCAATGGGAAGACTTAATATGCATGCAAGCTCACATGTCGTAGCATTCCCCACCATGGAAGTTGAATATCATCCTTCCATATAATTGAAAGAGTAAGTGACAGAGCCATGCTTCCTTCAAGTAGGATAAGAAACCACCACTGTGGTATGGTTACATTCAGTGGCAACTCTTATGTTCAATGAGATAGCTCTTTTTGTAAGTGGGAAAGCTCACTTCTTGACTTGTTTTCTTCTGTCCTTGTCTGGCAAGTAAACAAGCTTCATCAACAGAAGTTACAACTTATTTCTGATAAAGATCTTCAGGGTAATTTTGATAGATTTTAGATAGAAGAGATGGTTCAGGTTTATGTGTTATGCATGCAATTTCAGCCTGGACATCACCCCAAAATGTGTGATGTTTTGAGGTACAGGCTGTATATTACCAACGGAGTCTCTTGTGCATGTACATCATCAAATCATTTTTCAGAAATAAGCAAATCATAGGTCAGAGAGTTATATCACACAAACATCAGGCGTGCCAAGAAAATGTCACCCTGAAAAGCTAGAAAGGCAAGCATTTTTGGCAGCGGCTGATTACAAAATCTGTGTTTTTTGAAAGCAACAAGAATGGTCTATTGCAATTGTCAATAAAATTGATGATGTATACAAGAAGTTATAATAGAGATTAGAATTTTGGCCACCAGGAAATGTAAACCCTCTACTGTTGAAGGGGCAATGCAAAATACCAAATTAGTCTGCTGCTAGTGTGAGTGCAATTCAAAATGTTTCTTCCTGTATTTTCATTGTTGAACCTATAGTAGAGGTGATGTTCTCAGAGGAAACACTGGATATATTGAACATTATCAACTGCACTACACTAGTTTCCTATTAAAGTTGCAGATTTTACACCAAAATTTATGAATAATTGGGAGTTGATGTCTGGATCAGTTTCCTCATCTAATGGTGATGAGGTCTCAAATTTGTAAGGCTATGATGCAAATTTTAACTATGAAATGAGCGCAAATGTTGTTACCTTTTTACTTTGTTAACTCCGAGTTCCATTGGGTGTTCATTTTGAAGACAAAAGCCATGTGCTAAGTTGGTATAAGAGAATGTTATATCTACAAAGCTTGAAATAACTTCTTACAAAGTGCTTTTTGACTAGGGTTTACAGATCATGCAATTAATGGGATTCGCCTGACTTCAGAGATGCTATCAGAATTGGGATATGATCTCACCATGCCTTGTGCAAATTACCTTTGGCATCCATTAATTGTAAACAATGAGGACAGTCAATTTAATTTCTCTTCTAATCAAACAAAGTCAATTTAATTCGTCTTCTAAGTGAGAAGAAATGCAGTTGTTAATTTTTTAGATTTTATTATGCAGGCTGCTAAATTATTAGCATATTGTTGTGGATATTTTTGTGACATTTGTACTATATCCTGTATCAGCATTTTGTTCTTCGTGATATAAAAAATCCTGTCAATGCTAAACGTACTCATCTTCAACTTCTTTGTATGGCTAGAATATTTACATTTACAATAACTTGTATTGATTTGTGCATCCTCTCTCGGCAGATATGTATAATGTTGGTATCAAATTTGATTATTCTTATTTTTCTTGTAAGGGCTCATGTATCAGAAAATATTTGGTTTTCATCTCCTATAATATAATACATATCAAATTTTCTTAGTCCCCTGTGATAGGTTGAGACAATGTATATAATGTGCATAATGTCACATTGCCCCAGTACCTTTTCAACAGGATAAACTTCAGAGAAAACTGCCGTATTTGGATTTGTGACATTATTGTTGGAACTCATTACAGATCAAATGGCTTTAGATTTTGGTCAGGCTATAAAGCAGAAAGTTGTAATGCTTGATTGGGTGAGTATATGCTCAGTTGGAAGAAGCTTGAATGGTTACATTCAGTGGAAACCTTGAATTTCTTTTTGTAAGTGGAAAAGCTCACCTCTTGACTTGTTTTTTGGCGTCTTTGTTGGGCAGGTAAAAAATCTTAATCAAAAGAATATAAGCTACTTATTGCAAAGTCCTTACCACGGGATTGCTGAACTCTGCAATTACATTTAACTTCCTTACCACGGGATTGCTGAACTCTGCAATTACATTTAACTTCCATTATCAGCTACCCTTTTTACATATACATCAAACTTAAGTTGTATGAATTTTGAAATCACATAGATTTCTTTCATATTGAAAAATAAGAATTGTTTTCTGTGATAGGTTGAGATGCATCCCCTGTGGCAACAAAAAAAAGCTAAGAGATTATTGCAGCAACTTCAAGATTCATATCAGTGCATATTCTCCTATAGTATCATCTGGTACCTACTATGGGACCAATGTCGCTATGGAAAACACTGTGGTGAATGAAGGGCTTACATATATGCAATATATGCAATCAATAATCGACATCTCGCTTGGAAAAATGACGTAACATAGAACTCATCTTGCTTTGAAACCCATCTTGGGACACGCTCGATTGAGAAGAACTCGTTAATACATATGCGCTGGATTAGAAGAAGATATACAATCAAGAATTGACACGCTCGCTTGGAAAAATGACGAAACGTAGAACTCATCTTGCTTGAAACCAAGCTTGGAACACGCTCGCTTGAAAAGAACTCATCTAGCTTAGAAGCCTATCTTGGAACACGCTCGCTTGAGGACACCCATCTTGCTCAGAGAAACCCCCCTTGAAAATGCAGTCTTACCACACAGCCAAGAGGCAATCTAGAGAAGTGAAGAACCATTCTAGACCAGACAAGTGTTTCAATGCACATCGGAGGTCGGAGATGAAAAGAACATAGTACAGTCAAAAGTTAAGAGAGAAGAATATTGAAGACAGTGGCCAACGCACCACTCCAAAGAACAATCACTTACAACCACAACTGGAAAAGTTAACGACAACCCTACTGTGGCAACTCAACCGACTACGATTTTAAAGCAAGCTAAAAGAAATAAATATATAATGAGAAAAATAACGAGTAATATGTGGTTACCTTAAAACACATATGTAACATAATCATGGTGTCTAACAATCCGATGAGTGCGATAAGAGTTAAAACAGCAAGGAAAACTGAAATACTGAATTATATGCAAGAGGCTTTCAGGAAAACCGGAGAGACGAGCTTTTGGGAGCCTTCATAAAATAACCATTCACTGGCAGACCCTAGTACACCTTCATCAGAGACAGAATACCGCTCGTCTCAAACATATTAGATCATAAAAACCATCACACCTTCAAGATACAGGACCAAAACGAAAAAAACAAAAAAGACCTGTTTGTAATTGTAATCCTTACTATTCCCAAGGAGGCCGTCCTGAATCATTGAAAACCTCTGATGTATTATGCCCCTGCTTATCCTCTTGTTCTACTTTCACATGAATCGATAATATGATCTTGCACCTCTAACAAAAAGAAGTATATGTCTAATACGATCTAATATGATTTTGCACCTCTAACTGGCTAACATCATAGCAGTTAAAACAGCAAAGAAAACTGAGTTACCGAACAGCCAGAGGCTTTCAGGTACCTGAGAGACGAGCTTTTGAGAGCTTTCAGAAAATAACCATTCATTGGCAGACCCCAATAAAATATAGCCTTGCCACTTCATTTGAACCATTACAGCACAACCTGTAGATATAGACAGAATACCGCTTGTCTCAAATATATTAGACCATAAAAACCATTACACCTTCACGATACACGCCCAATAAGGAGAAAGAAAGAGAAAAAATAAAAAAATAGAAAATAAAAAGGATAAAAACAACCCAAAAAAAAAATATCGCGGGTTTGGAATTGTTATCCTTACTATTCCCAAGGAGAATATATGGCGACTACGCACCCAAAGCAGTCCTCAAAACATTGAAAACACACTTATAATCCAGACGTATTATACCCCTGCTTATCCTCTTGTTTTACTTTCACATGAAAGGCTAATATGACCTTGCACCTCTGACAACCAGAGGTAACTACAAATAAAAACCACTCTTCAGAGCTTAATAGCAAATCTCTTGGATGATGTTTTCGATCCAATTAAATATTGCTTTGCCACTTCAAGGCTGAACCATTACAGCACAACCTGTATATATAGCTTGATCCAGTACACCTTCGTCAGAGACAGAATACCGCTTGTCTCAAATATATTAGACCATAAAAACCATTACACCTTCAAGTACAGGCCCAATAAAGAAAAAAAAACAAAATATAAAAAGAGGAACAAAAATTCAAAACCAAAAATAGAAGGATACAATACAAAAAAACAAGAAGAAGAAAAAAAATCACAGGTTTGGAATTGTGCTTACTATTCCCAAGGAGAATATGTCGATGAGGCACACAAAGCAGTCCTCAAACATTGAAAACACACTTGTAATCCAGACGTATTATGCCCCTGCTTATCCTCTTCTTTTACTTTCACATCAATGTCTAATACGACCTAATATGATTTTGCACCTCTAACTGGGTAATATGATAGCAGTTAAAACAGCAAAGCAAACTGAGTTACTGAACAGCAAAAGGCTTTCAGGTACCTGAGAGACGAGCTTTTGAAACCTTTCAGAAAATAACCATTCATTGGCAGACCCCCATAAAATATTGCCTTAACACTTCATCTGAACCATTACAGCACAACCTGTAGATATATACAGAATAACGATTGCCTCAAATATATTAGACCGTAGAACCATTACACCTTCACGATACAGGCCCGATTAGGAAAAATAAGAAAAAATAAGAAAATCACCGGTCTGGGATTGTGATCCTTACTATTCCCAAGGAGAATATGGCGACTAGGCACTCAAAGCAGTCCTCAAACATTGAAAACACACTTCTAATCCAAACGTATTATGCCCCTGCTTATCCTTCAGACCTTGCACCTCTAACAAACAGAGGTAACTACAACTAAAAACCACTCTTCAGAGCTTAATAGCAAATCTCATGGATGATGTGTTTTCGATACTAACCTTCTAACCTTTCAATCCACTCTCCTGCACAATTTATGCCTAGGGCTGCAGATTGCGGATTAATCATAAATATTACCAAAATATCAAGAGACGGACTAATCCTCAAGTTATCCAACACTACAAAACACACAATTAACATTGAAAACACACTTATTCAACTAAAGTGACTGATCCATACGTATTATGCCCCAGCTTATCCACTTGTTCTAGTTTCACATCAATGGCTCATATAACTTGCACCTCTAATAAACAGAGAACGTGAAAATATAACTCCATCTGAAAACCACTCAACAAAGCTTAAACAGCAAACCTCTTGGATGCTTTTTTTGACCCAAAAATGCCTGCCTTCTAAACCCGCCATTTCATCCAATTTCCTGCACAATTTATGCCCAGGGCGGCAAATTGTAGAGTAATCATAATATATCACTAAAATATATGTAGACGGGCTAAAGTGATGCAAACACTACAAAGTACACACTCAAAAGAGGACTAACCCTTAAAGTCAAGCAAAGATTATAAAGTACACACACAAAAAGAGTTGTAGATCTATAGACCTGCGAAATTTTGTCAGATGGCTGTTTGTTGATATTTTTGTCAGATGGCTGCTTGTTGATAAAATTTCAAGAGAATAATCTGATTTCTATGATCAATGTAGAGGAATATATTTAGCCTGCAGCCCAAGGACCAATTCGTTACCAAATCAGGCATAGCAATTATTAGAGACAAGGGTAATGCCAAATAGACTTAAACATGAATATAACACAAAAAAAAAATATTCGACACCAAACCGGACATGTAGATCCTGTAACAGATACCGAATTAAGTCTTCTTCAAGAAGTTGCAGGAAACAATCCGCTTGCTATGATCGAATTCCAAATTTCGGGAAAGGCGTGCAGAACCCAAGGACCAATCATCTCTCAAATCAAGTATGAGAAGGACCAATAGCGCCAATTGGTGTGGACGGCAGCCAACCATCTCTAAGATTGAAGAGGATGAAATGATTCAGCTAATACTTTCAAGTGCGCTAGCCAATGGTGTAGACGGCCACCCATTGTTAGATCTTAGCATCCAGATAGGCCAACACAAGCAGATCCCCTTCGGGTAACGCAAAAGCATAAGATCATACGTTCCTGTTATTAGCGACTAAAAGGTTCCGCTTCTTTACAAAGCATATGAGCATATAGTTATAAACAATACACAACCCACCTCCTAAGAAAATATAATTAACCTAATTACTTACAGAGCGACGCTTCCACTGGTTCATATTGATCCTCGAACCTTATCAGATAAAACATATTTAACCTAATCACTTGAGTGAAACTTCACAAAAATACCTGAAAGAATGCCCTAGATTTCTGAATAAGCAAATTGAAATGCGTCGCTTGCCCTAGATTTCTGATACGCAAATTGAAATGCGTCGCTTGCTATCTCCATAGACCCATGGAAAACCTATCCCCAATCCACAATAGCATCCACAGTTCATTTCAACATAAGCGGATGTAGAAAATTAAGGTGTTAGAATATATAATAGTAGAAACAAAGAGAAGTACAGAAATTTTAATTGGTTTTTCAAGGAAAGCTGCCAGGTGCATTCCTCCAACATAAATTCAGGGAGATTTGAAGCAGCGAGAAGGCCATCGGATGTCCAGAGACGCTGCCTGCTCAGGGAGATTTGAAGCAGAGAGAAGGCGATTTGAAGCAGCAGCGAGAAAAACTGTGCAGGGAGATTTGAAGCAGCGAGAAGGCGATCGGATGTCCAGAGAGGCTGCGTGCTCAGGGAGATTTGAAGCAGCGAGAAGGCGATTTGAAGCAGCAGCCAGAAAAACTGTG
>APFE031389489.1:0-16480 GCA_000404065.3 Pinus taeda | reverse complement strand
AGCCAGGGATTGATTCAGATCTGAGCTGTATTGTGTGTAACAGGTGGAGATGGTACTGGATTGCTTGTGATAAGCATTGTACTTTGTAATTTTACATGAGTCAATCATTAATATACAGATAGTTGGGGTTTTTAGCGAGATGCTTTCCCCGGGATACATACTGTGTTAATGTGTGAATGCTCTTGATGTTTTATTGTTATTGATGCTGCTATATTGATGATCAACGTAGAGGATCTTATGTATTGTGTATGTTTTCCACAATAGTACATGATCAGGATAATCTCTGTTGAATATGTGTTAAATTATTCAAAATTTCTACAAGTATATATGGACGACTTTACTCCATATGGAGATGAGTTTGATCCAGCACTAGATACACTAGAAAAAGTCCTACAACGTTGCATTGCTACCAGGCTTTGTTTAAGCCATGAAAAATGTTATATGATGATGATGGAAGGATTTATTTTAGGATACTATATTTTAGCAGCTGGCATTCAAGTAGATCTAGCCAAAATCCAAATACTTTTGCCTATTCCTACTCCTACCACTCAAACAGAGGTACGTGGATTCTCTGGTTACTACAGAAGGTTTATAGAACATTATTCACGTATTGCTGCACCCTTGCATGCACTAACTGGTAACGTTGATTTTCTTTGGACAGATAAATGTGAACGTGCTTTCAAGGATCTGAAGAAGCTCGTATCTACAACCCCAGTCCTTCAAGGACCAAATTGGGATTTGCCATTCCAGATATCATCTGATGCCTCAAACACAACCCTTGGAGTGGTCCTTGGATAGGAAGAGGATAGAAAACCATATGCAATTTATTACATTAGCAAAAATCTATCCCTTGCTGAATTAAACTATACTGTCACTGAAAAAGAATTTCTAGCCGTTATACATGCTGTCAATAAATTCAAACATTACATTACTTGATACCATGTTATCTTGTACACAGATCATTCTGCTACTAAATATTTAGCAAACAAGCCTATCACAAATCGCAGAATAACTAGATGGCTGATTTTATTGCAGGAATTTGATATTACAATCAAGGTTCGACCCAGGAAAGAAAACCCGGTAGCTGATTTCCTCTCAAGAATGCCAAAGCCAGTTGATGCAGCAGCAATTGAAGATCAATTTCCAGATGAGAATCTTTTTGCTGTTGCTATTCAAATACCCTGGTATGCTGACGTTGCCAATTACCTAGCAGTAGGTAAGTTGCCAAAGCATCTAACCCCTAATGAGCGAAAACAGAGTGTTCAGCGAAGTACTAGATTTTCCTGGATTGGGGGCTATTTGTTTCACACAGGGGCAGACATGCATATCAGGATATGCGTTTGAGAGGACGAAATTTTTGCCATATTGAAAGCCTACCATGACCAACTATGTGGTGGACATTTCGGTGATCGCAGGACTAGACATAAAGTGTTACAAACAGGGCATTATTGGCCCACAATTTTCAAAGATGCAAAGAAATTTGTCCAAGCATGTGACAGTTTCCAAAGAGTGGGATGCCCTAGTCAGTCGGATGAGATGCATTTGAAACCACAACTAGTCATCGAACCATTTGAGCGATGGGCTCTTGATTTCATGGGACCAATCAACCCACCATCAAACCAGAAAACATACATTTTGGTGGCAACTGAATACGTCACCAAGTGGGTTGAAGCAAAGGCATTGCCAAGAGCCACAGAAGAATCTGTTATACAGTTCTTGTTCCACCTATTTGTACGTTATGGCCTTCCAAGAGAGATAATTACAGACAATGGACCATAGTTTGCTGGAAACAAAATAGCTGCAACACTCAACAACTATCATTTCCAACATAAAATTACTACTCCATATCACCCACAGGAAAATGGGCAAGTAGAAAGCAGCAATAAAATAATAGAAACAATTCTAACAAAAACTGTTGCATCACATAGACATGATTGGGCTGCCAGACTACCTGAAGCACTGTGGGCTTATAGAACAACATGGAGAAGCACCACCGGTTACTCACCTTATCAGCTAATGTTTGGAAAACAACCTATTTTCCCCATACAATTCGAAATCCAAACATTACGAACAGCACAGGAAGTTGGTTTAGACCTAACTGAGGCACAGACTAATCGCCTACAACATATCAATGAGCTGGATGAAATTAGGCTCTCTGTACTTCAACACACTTCCCTGATACAGCAACAGAGAGCTAAATGGCATGATGCTCTCATTAAAAATAAAGTCTTCCTCGAAGGAGACTGGGCTCTTTTATATGACTCCAGGTTTCAAGACTTTCCCGGGAAACTCCAGAATCGTTGGCTGGGACCATATGAAATCTAGAAAGTACATGAAAATGGTACCCTTACCCTAATTACTATTGATGGTTCTGGACATGCCTTTAAGGCAAATGGCCATCGAGTCCGTCTCTATCGCAAACCACTTACTCGGGAGTCCTTTTGCCAACAACTACACCAAGATTCAGATATGGAGATCTTGGGGGAGGAAGACAAGTCTTCCTCACCTGTAATTCACTAAGGAAATTACTTTTCTTTACAGTTTGTATATAACTTCTTGAGTTACTTTTGTACATATCTTTGAAAGAAGTTTTGCTACCTCTGCTGTTCCTTTTCCAAAAGGAACAACATTTGTGAGTTTTTACCATTCCTTTTCCAAAGGAACAACACTTTTTGATTTTTGCTGTCCCTTTTCCAAAGGAACGACATTTGTGTGTTTTTGTTGTTCCTTTTCCAAAGGAACATCACATTTTCTTTTTACTGTTCCTTTTCCAAAGGAACATCACTTTTTGATTTTTGTTGTTCCTTTTCCAAAGGAACGACATTTGTGTGTTTTTCCTGTTCCTTTTCCAAAGGAACAACACTTTTTCTTTCTACTGTTCCTTTTCCAAAGGAACAACACTATTTGATTTTTGTTGTTCCTCTTCCAAAGGAACGACATTTGTGTGTTTTTGTTGTTCCTTTTCCAAAGGAACAACACTTTTTCTTTCTGTTGTTCCTTTTCCAAAGGAACAACACTTTTTCTTTCTGCTGTTCCTTTTCCAAAGGAACAACACTTTTGCTTTCGACTGTTCCTTTTCCAAAGGAACAACACTTTTGATTTTTGCTGTTCCTTTTTCAAAGGAACGACATTTTTGTGTTTCTGCTGTTTCTTTTCCAAAGGAACAACACTTTTGCTTTCTGCTGTTCCTTTTCCAAAGGAACAACATTTTTTTGATTTCTGCTGTTCCTCTTTCAAAGGAATGGTATCTGTATATTTTTTTGTTTCTTTTTCCAAAGGGACAACATTTGTGAATTATTGTTGTTCCCTTCCTCAAAAGGAACACCACTTGTATGATTTTTCTCTCCTTGTGAACAACTTGTTCCTTTTGCTATTCTAAATTGAGGATGCTTATTGCTAATGTTCTTTCAAGTCTTTTTGAATACGGCTATGCATTTATGTAATGGGAACAAAACCACAACATACAGAAATCAGTCAATCATAAATCGCTATCTTTATAAGAAACTGCCCTGAATTGGTGAGAAGACACAAGGAAATACATGCTTATTCATCATCTTTTGCTGCCATTGCTCTACTAATTTTGTTCTGATTGGTTATCTGTATCATGATGGTCCCTTTTTAATCCTCTTTGATTATCATTCAGCAATAAGAGCAAAGGATCTATACCTTCCTATTGGGATATTAAGACTTCTTCCACCATTCCTACTCTTAAGGAGTGTTGAACCACCCTTTGTGTATAAACAGGAAAGGCACTTTATGAAAAAAAAAGAAATAATGAAGCAAAACATGGTTTCTAAATTGTCAAATTGCATGATAGGAAGTCTCATTACGAGCTTGCCTACCATGATCATGAGGACGAAAGCAAAGTGGCATTCCCACTATGGCCACCACACCAGGGAAATGGTCCAAAAGGTATATCAAATAGACAACCCTTGAAACAAGAGGTCTCATCACGCGCCGGCCTGCCCACTATTCGCTCCTTCCTCGTGAATGGCATTATGGCTAACTGGTCACCAAGCCAACATAATGGCTTACATTTTGACATTGCACAACGTTTCCTAGCATACACAAAGGAATATGGTTCCAGGGGTGAAACAAACAACTCTGCCAAGGTTATGGACACCTGTCGGAAAAAGAGCACTGTTAATGGTATTGAAGTTGCATTATTTACACCAATAGGTAAGTGGATTGCATCCTTTTGTTTCTTATGCCGTGGTAATCAATTATATGATATTACCCCAACCATATAACGCATGACTATATATTATCACCAATCATTACAAAGGTAGTGAAAATGACCACATGAGACTCTCTATTTACGGCAAATGTCTTATCCCCGAACTTTCATCAAATCACCCTAGTCTCTTACGTATTAAAGCGACGCAACTTTATACCTCGATTTCAGTAATAGGCTATTTTTGTAAGCATGGCATATTGCCATACGCTGTTCCTTAAAGACCTTGTTGCAGAACATGTACTGCTCCTTTATTTGACGGCTAAGATAGCCTATCACATTGTCGGGGGTGGAGGTTAACCTCATCATTCCCTAGAGCACGTGTCAGCTTTCCATTTGGGAGATTGTGTACTCAGGCATAGCATAACTCAATGGTATTATCTCTTTCTATTCTTTTTGTTTTCATTTGCATGAGTTGCTATTCAAAGCCATTTCCACTACATACGCCGTAGCATTAGAGTTTGAACGAGTGTTACACCATCAACTTCTCTGCGTTTCAACAAACAGCTGTCGTTCCTTTGAGAATTTGCAGTGAAACTATGGGAGGAAGGTCAGTTCGCAGAGAACCGCAAGTGCTAACTGTTTTGGCTGCAGCCCGGGAAATCCTGGAAAGAGCAGGATGGCTGACCTATCTTAACCGCCTGAAGGAGTCCAATGAAATAGTAGCGATTGAATTTTTACAGAATTTGCAAGAGGACTACTCCACAGTAAGAGGAAAACGTATAGCAGTCACCGATGACATAATCGCAAAAGTCTCGGGACTGCCAGCCACTGGACCGGTATGGACGATAAAGAAGGAAAGGCTGCAAAAGATTTTAGAAATCTTTCAGGACAAGGGACAGAGCCTAACAATTCGAGGAAAGGGGGTGCTGCCAGCAACACTAGGAGAGCCATGGGCAGAATTAGCAAAGACCATCCAAAGCTATATCACCTGTGAAGGCAGAAAAGACGTGGTAAGACCACAACATCTTAAACTCCTAGCTGTTCTAAAACAAAAATTCTTTGTAAATTTACCTACATTGTTGAATTTATTACTTCATGACGTTGCACGAAACATGAAAAGAGCACAGCACGTAGAGTCAGTCATCGGCCACCACAGATTAATTCCGTTGATAGTCAACCATAGTCTCACCCAGTAGCAGAGCAGCTAGGAAGAACTAATTACCATCTTCAATGGAGGGTTGACCACACCCAAACGTCCAAAAAAATGAAAAAAAGTCACTAGCACACCCCAACGTCCAGAAAAACAGAAGCATGACACTTGCACACCGGAGCAACCTGAAAAACATAATCTGAAAAATGGAAACATGTTACCAGCACATCGAGAAACTAGAAAAATGCAGGAAATCAGCCCGGCTCGCATGGCTACGAGGGGGGCTGGAGAAGCCCCAGGAAGGCACTAGCCAGACAGTAGAAATTGGAGATGAGCAATCCCCAAGGGAGGACAAGGAAACAGAAGTACAGGATGAGGAGGCAGAATAATCTGCAGAAGAAGAAAAAGAAAAGGAGGAAGAAGCAGAAGAAGAAGAAGAGGAGGCAGAACAATCTGCAGAAGAAGAAAAAGAAGAGGAGGTAGAGAAATCTGCAGAAGAAGAAGAAGAAAAAGATGAGCAATCTAAAGAGGAAGGAGACGAGGGAAAAGAAGCCGAGCAGTCTGAGCAGGAGGAAGGAATGGAACAGTAAGAAGGCAACCCATTACAAGACCCATTAGGGGAAGATGAATTGGCCAAAGTTTTGGCCAATATGGGCGAATATGGCCAACCTCCGAGTCCATCAGACCTCCATGCCGAAGAGAAACCCCAGGAGAAAGATGAACCCAAGGAATCACATGCAGAAGAGGCAGAAGTAGAAAATTTGTCCGTTCATGACAAGAAGATGTCAGAAAATGCTGAGCAGGAACAGTCCGTTCCTAATTAGAAGGCACCAGAAGAAAGTCTGGAGGAAATAAGGGCAGAAGAAGAATTAGCCTAAGAAATAACGGAGCCAATTAAGGTTCTTGCTCCGGAACAGCCACCCCAGGAAGAAAATCAGGAAGTTAGCTGTAGTCCAGACTGCAGTAAATAGCGTACTATTCCTTCTGAAGAAATGGCGGAAATAAGGGGGTTACGAAAGGAACAACAGAGATTATTGAACATAATAGTCCAGCTTCACCAGAAGATTAGGATTCTAAAGGCGAGGCAAAGGGTAAAAGGGACGTTAGGAAGAAAAGGTCCGACCACACTAGCAAAATCCCTTAAGGGCAAGAGGCGAAGGACCATAATCCATCCTACTACTCAAAACTCTGACAAAAGCCAAGCTGCTGTCCCAAATGAAGCTGAAAAGTAGACTGCTATTCCAATTGAAAAGGAACAACAATCGGCTGATGTTTGTGTTAAAATAGAAAAGGATGATAAGATATTTCAGATGGAGGCACCACCTTCGGGAGTAATAAGGGTTCTGAACTTGAAGCAGCGCAATAAGAAAGTTCAGGTAAAGCTCCCGACCTCCACGGCTGCATGGAAAAAGGATCCGAAAACAGTAACCCTTCAGAAAGGTTTGAAGCAGGCCCAGCAACAAGTAGAAAAGCTTAGGGAGCAAACAATCTCCCGAGAAAAATATGAAGAACTACAGCAGCAGCTAAGGAACATCAACTTATCTGAAAGCCATTCCTTCGAAGGATGGTGGAAAGAACAAGAAAATGTTGCAAAGGTAACTCGTAGATTAGATGTAGTTATCAAACAGATGGATACCTTGTGTTCTCTATACAATGACGTCCTAGCATGTAGAGCCCCTGCTAAGAACTATGCCCTATTTTTAATGGAAATGTATTTACAATTGAAAATAAAGGCTGTTAAAGTAGGTTCTCGCATACAAATTAACACCATAGACGATTTCATAAACTGCTGTAAACATTATGGGGTAAAAGTGCAGAGATTATTGTGTGAATTTTACTTGCATAACCTTGTACTAGAACAAGAGACCGAACTAAACCTCGGCCCTTTTGTTGGGGACATTCAATTGCAAGCATTTATCTCATTTGCAGTCAATCAAATTAAATGGCTCAAAGCCTCCAATGCTTTTCAAATACAAGAAAATGGATTAGATCTATGGGTGAGAGCTGAGCCTAGGGACCCAACACAGTTATGGAGGAGACATAGAAATCACATGAAGGCTCCAGGAGTGATTGAAGCATTAGGACCCATGCATGAGGCAATCATTTGGTAGGGACTTGATTACTTTTCCTCTATTAAAGACCCTGCCATTGATGCATCTAAATTTCGATATCGAATATCTAATCCGAATATCCAGCTCAGAGAACCATTTAAGTATCAGAACTTTAAACTTGCTGCCAACCGTTTTCCCCTCTATGGCGAAATTGTTTTGAGGGCAGGACCATCCTGGTTAGGATATAGGTTTCGGAGTCCAATCATTTGGCATCCTGCACTCGGATACCAAGCCTTGTATGAGATGCCTGAGGGTTAGACAGGCCATTTCTTTGATCATTTAGTTTCACATCACGGTTGTAGGCCCTCACATGAGATTCCATCTCTAGCCTACTCACTCACTGCCTTGCATGTCAACTACAATGTTTTCATGAGGCCATGAAAAAGGGTAAGCTGGGGGGTGTGTGGAGTATCAAAGAAGGTATGTTTTGATGGTTATTTTAGTATCTTTTCATTAGGACTTATAAGCCTTTTTGCATTATGAACTTAGAAAATAATAAAGAATTATAACGAAACATGTGAGATTAATATGGAACGCTGACAATTGTCATTTCCATGTACATCAGGGAGGAAAAACGAAAATTGGCCATCCTAAAGGAAAAGAAAAAGATGAATTAACTGTTGTCCCTTCGACGGGAGACCGCATGCAAACCAGATAAAAACGGACCAACCCAGGAAAGGAAGCGGAGATACCAGCTCACCGCAGAAAAGAGAAGAAGTAACTCAGGAGTAATGATTCTGAGAATCCCTCAGGATTCTTGATCTTGAGGGATCGTTGTTTTATCTATTTCTGCATCTAGATATCTCCGCCGTCATCCTTATATAAGGGATAGCATTGTTAGCTAAAGGCATGATTATGCCTTTCTGTAATTTCTTTTAAAAAAGATCAAGACTATGATCATTACGTCCTGTTAAGACTTGTGTTACTGTAATTTTACTTCATGCATTAATACAGACTTGGTTACTCTTTTATCTTTCAGCCTGGATCAACCTTAAGCGGTGTACCCCTGGAGGCTAAGGGCCCGGCCCTGGAGGACACTTGCTCCTGTACCATTACGCGTGGTTTCTGTGTGGTTTGCTTATCGACGTGATCTGGTAATTTGCCGTGTTTTATAAAGTTTATGTTACATGCTCTGTTGTGTTTAACCCATTTAATGTTCCTGCAAACAGAAGTGTTGTCGTGACGCTGCATCATGTTACTATTCCTTTAAGTGTTGGTATAATATGGTTAATCTCTACAGGATACTGTTGTTCCATTACAGAGTTTTTGTGTTATGAGATTGTGCCTTAGCATTACATAATATATCTTGGAAGTTCTGATTTTATATGATTATTGAATCCTTGAATATTACTGTTTTCATCTTGAAATGCAATCATATGCTTTTACTTAGAGCAATAACGGAGTCAGATTAAGCACGTTGTGTTTATATGGTTTTCAGTGTTGTTCCATTTTGGATCCGTAGGCAATGTTGTTCCATAGTGTGTGTACATATTTAAGAATGAAGGATTGATGTTTGGATTGGTGTGATTGAATAGATTCACAGCTTGTTGAACTTAGTTACTGCTCATTTCCTTAAGTGTTGTTCCATTTCCGAATTGCCGTTTCATTTCCGAATTACTAATTCATTTCTGAATTGCTGTTCCATTTCTGAATTGTTGTTCCATTTCGAATTGTTGTTCCATTTTCAATTACTGTTCCATTTCGAATTGTTGTTCTATTTTCAATTCTTGTTCCATTTCAAGGTTGTTGTTCTATTTCATTGTTGTTTTCTTTACCTGCCATTTAATTTCTTATTTGTTAAGGACGATCTCAGGCTCTAGTGAGCATTGGCATCTTCTACCAGGCTCCCAGACCCCCGATCTGTTCTCCAATTTCTTTTCCATCAGTTTCTAAAGGGATGGGTTATTGCTACCGAACCCTTGACTGATGCATTGCTTCATATTTGAGTGTGTGATTTAGCCTTTTGAAGTAGTTAAGTTGTAGGCACGCATCAATTTACTTTTGTAGTTTTAAAATAGCAGTACTACGAGCATTACTCTGACAAATGCTAAGCATCAGAATGAGACACTCTTTGAAATAGCAAAACGTTCCCGGATTGAAATATTAATGTGAGGTAACTAGAGGTGAAAGAGACACTTTTTATAGCTCCACAAAGCCATTAATTGTTAGCATATATATGATAGTGCATCTATGTTTTTCTCCATGTGGGGGTATGTAGATTAGGAACATGTTGAAGATTTTGGAATGGTTCCTACTCACAATTTTTTTAAGTTCATAAAGTGGTCAACTGGGTCGCTAAAGAAATGATATGAGAGATATCAGTGAATTTTAGAGAAGATGAAACTTGGCCATAGGTATAGAAAATGACCTTTAAGGTATTAGAGGTTATAAATTGATATACTGAGTGATTAGCTATAACAATTAGATTTAGCTCCAGAGATAACAATGAGTCATGACAATCTTCTAACTAATCAAAATTTTACCTGACATTCTAGTACATATACCTTAGGCTCAGCCCTCAAATTGTAGGCTGATTTGCAAGCACTAATTCACTTTTATAGACAATGGCCAAATACATGCTTCTCGCGTGGCCTTATCCCTTAATTGAATGACATGGAACATTAAAGTGCAAGAAGGCGTTTCTCCTACAAATGTTGTCCAATTCATTACTCTACAATTTCTATTTCAAGGAGCCCCTTGTTGTGTATGGTCAAAAACAATGTCACTGGAACCATGTCTTACTTTAATTCTTCTACAACTTATGCCCCTGGAATTGCCACTAGACAAGTACTTTTTCCTCAAAGTTCCTAGAATTATCCCTGGATATTGTTGCTGATAGGATGTATTAGAACTTCTCCAACTATCAAAAGCATCATTCCATGAGCTATGTGATGATGTTCTGAATGCAACATTGCCATTTATCATATAAGCATGGACAATCTTGCAGGGATTTTCAAGAGATTTCAAGACATGGCGCATGGTTGGCCTCTTAGATGGTCAAGGATTGAGACTAACCTTTGCTATTAGAGCCGCAACCCATACTTCCTTTGGTAGATCCTCATCTAAAATGAGATAAGAATCAATGATTCAGGGAATCTTATCCTTTTCATAAATGTCAATCAGTGGCAAGCCATGGTCTAGCCACGCAGAGTCACCAACTCACATGTCATTACATTCAATGTTGCTAATATTCCTTGAAATGATCTACACTAGGACTTTTCCAAAATAGTAATCATCATGTGCACATGTAGTGGGTGGTGAACTTAAGTATTCTTGGTCCCATGAACTACATTTATGCACCTCAAAAAAACTATAAAATTATTAAAACCCCATTTCCCATATCTACAACGCTATGAAATTTGTGTATTCTATGATTACAAACCCATATTATGGAAATAAAAGATCTTATATATCTATAATTATTCATAAATATAAAGTAAAGTCAACCAAATATTATTGAAAAAGTCAATCAATGATTGGAGATGGATAAAAGATGATGCTAGAGTTTGGGGGTTGGGGTCCAGGGGATGTTGAGCCATAAATAACATATTTTGAACAAAGAAAAAAGAGCACATGAAAATTAAGAATATATCATAACAAAGGCCATGGGATACATACTGGGAAATGGCCAAGAGCCATGCAACCAAGCAAGGTTGAGGGTCTCCATCTTGACTGCCTACAAAATGTACGCTACTAAGCCGTACTTCAAATTATATCCATCATGTGATATAATGATAGAATGGAGTGGGACATCTATATATTTAGAGTTAATATGGATGTGTGCTAGTGCCATAGCAATACTATATCCTCCAATGACTTCCTCTCTTGAAATTCACATTATTTCCTCATTTAAAGATGCATGTGTCCCCACTTTTGAAATGAGATGAGGAAAATGAGTAGCAAATTCATCTTCTAGAAACCTATTATCTTGGTGGGGATTTTACCCTTGTTTTCCGTTATGTAAATAGTGATAATTCCATGATGAGTTCATATAGGGCACACCTTTAAGAAGGTATCATTATCAAATTAGGGCTAGAAATATAAAAAGTTATCCATCTGAATGATATATAGGATTATATTTGTCTAGATGGGATATAGAGTATCATCTTAGAGGCATCATTAAGAGAGCCATATCATTCTTTAGAAGGGGTCGTATTCCATTCATATAGTTGAGCATTCTCTTGAGGATGAGTTGCTGATATGTTGTGGTTGTTTACTTCCTGTAGTTGATTCTGAGTTCACTATATTTTGGAATTTATGTGGTACTGTATATATCTATATACATCAGGTTCTATTTCCTTGTATGTCATGTACCTTTCATGCTAATGTTAAGACTGTTAATGTTAGAACTATCATATAATTTCTTAGTTTGCAATTTAATAGAAAAAATAAAATTTTATCAGTTGTCATTATGACTATTATCTAGTTCTGTACTGGTTGAGTAAGGATGGAAGTTATTTTTGTGTTCTAAAGTATTTTTATGGGCATATATTGTTATCATCATATGTTATTTTAAACCAAAACCCAAGAAATTCACCTACAATAGTATCATCAATAAACTGATTGACAAAAGGATTCATTGGGAAAGTTATAACAAACTTGTGAAATATAATACTTAAATTGGGAGATTGCCAAGAGGGAATCTTACATCCCTTTGAATTCTTTGATCACAATTCTAACTGTTCTAATTATTCAAATAATGAATTTAGTTACTATGAGGAATTAAATTGTGAGGGTGAGAATGGCTACTCATCCCAACCTGGCTATGAATTTTGTACGTTCAAAATGTTTCTAAAGACCATCTTCTTGTTCATGTTGTCTCTCTGCAAAAGGTCCACTAGAGCTTTGAACATCTCCCTAGCTGTCTTCTTGTTTACCAAGTAAGGTATCAAGTGATTATTCACACATCCATGATGACCCCATGAGCTCATATATCCTTTTTCATGGGCTGCCAACTCCATTGCATATGTTAGTTGTTGAATCTCCTAATCAACAATCTCGTAAATGAAATTCTCTTTTAGCAACAAGGTAACCCTTGCCTTTCATGGCAGGAAATTAGATGCTTCATCCAATGTATCCTCAAATCTGCCATCTCTTGATATGATTAAAAAATAAATCATGTTCTAAGTACTTCTAGCCACAAGAATAAAAAATATGTTGTGTGCTAAGTCCTTCAACACCAACGAAAAATCGTTCATCTTTTCCAAAGCCCTGATTAGTATAGCGTCCCTCTAAAAATTGACTTCCACCAATTATTGCTGACTAATATGGAAATTTTTTTTTCTATACAACCTATTGGCTCCTGTACACTGTAACTATTGCATGCAACTTGTGCCTCCCCTGCACTCTATTGTACAACTCACCTGTCACCTGCGCCCTCGTATAGTCTTGGTGGTAGCACCTCGTGCCCCTGTAATCATGTGTTTGCTGCAAAGTGTTGTGGCACTGCTGCTAGTGAATGGGACCACTGGTAAAAATGAGTAAGCCAATTCCTCCAAAATTTACACTCTAAAATCATCGAGATGAATGACAAATAGTATATTGATCCAATGTAGATCACAAAATGACCCTTTGTAAGAAGATTCCAATGGTGTAAAATTATCAAATAAAGTCTGGTGCTAAAAAACTGTGGAAATAAAGACACTATGGTTAAGTAGACAGCCGATATAAGAAAATAGACTGAACATATGGAAAAAAACAAAATTTAAAGTTTGAATAACTCATGAGTTTCTGCAAGGAAGATTTATGAACTACATTAAACTTGTAGAGTGATGCTAGTGCTTCTTTTCAGTCAGAACCTTGTTGTTTGACCATAGCATTATTCTAGTATTTTCTTTTGCAGGAAAAGTAGATACACTACTTAATCAAAGTATGGAACCTCAGACCATATTTGGTTTGGAAGGATGGCTAATGGGTTGAAAGGAGAAATTGAAACATACAAAAGGTAGCACTTGAGGTAGGGGTTGCCAGCTAGCTATATATATATATATTTTCCCTATAATAACTGGCTTTTCATTTTCTATTTTAGATGAAGGCTAACTTTAATTGGTTTCATTTATCCACGATGATGTTCCTTTGGGAAGCGAATTTTTTTTTGAAAAGAGGACACATTCAGTAAGGAGAAAATAAACGATAATTTGCACAGATTTCCAAATGTAGAGGAAGGTAACAGAGATCAAGAGCTGAGTGTAGTGATATCCTCTGCAAATGGCCTCAAATATTTGGTAGTTAAGATCTCCAGAGAAGGTAGAAGTGCAATGAATAGAAAAGCAGACCATGCAGAATAGAGTGAAGCCTATAGGTTTCATGGGATTCCTAAGCCAACATAGACGAAGAAATTTATGGATGTAAGTACACATTATTCTGCTGATAATATGGTAAAGAACTCTCCTAAAGGTAATCCTACAAATAAAATGGGTAAATAAAAGACAATGCTAGCTCATAGCCAAAGTGTATTGGAGACCAAGAAATTTGAATGTATGAAGGAAGAAAGTTCCACACTCCCAAAGCCTAGAGAGTTGAGATATGGAAACGGAGATCAAAATAAGGCACAACCTGAAAAGACAAGTCTTATGTTGTCAACAAGACAACTATAAGGAACACTACTTTCAGTCATGAATTTGTCATGGGTCACAACCTTGCCATCAGCATTGATGGCAAAAGGGTAGGTAGAAAAGTTGTAGGAAGTGATGCTTCATCTTTATTTTCTTATGTAGAGGTGTCTCATAAGCCCTCACCTTTCACCCAAGGGAAACGTTTTTCTGCAGTAAATGAAAAACAGGGATCAAAACAAAAATCATCAAGATTAAAGAGCTCAAGTCAAAATTCAGAAAACAACATTTTTCGAGAGGAGAAGACATCTAAAGAGATAGGTCCCCTGAAGATAGCTCTAGACCACATACAGCCATGCAGATCTAATTGTAGATTTCAAACTACTTCATAGGTATGCAATCTTTGTTCTCTACTCGATGAGGTTACTTCTGAGAGATATTTCACTTTATCTTGGGACGATAAGTGGGCTTGTATGTTTTGACTTGATATAACTTGAGCTTTTAGGCACTAATTATTGGAGAGTACCCTATTGTAGAGGAAGCTCTAATTTGATGGAATTATCACCAATCTACTGTAGAATGTAATATTTGCAATAAAGGAGTGGGTAGAGGGGCTTTTCCTTGTTGACCAATATCTTACCATGTTCATTCGTAAAGGGACCTTTAAAATTGTAAAGAATAAAGTCAATGCATTATAAGTACTATGGGGAATTTTAGGGTACCAAATGGTTTATAGGTATTGAGGGGAATTTAAAGGATATCTAGTAAAAATAAAGGGTTTCTTTATTAGCAATATGTACTAGGAGGAGGGTTTGAAAAAAGGATTTTTGGAGGTATTTATCAATACCTAGTGAATTAAAGGTATTCTTTAATATTCCATAATGCAAGTGCTATGTCACAATTCGTTAGGTGAAGGCCCATGGGAGTGGATGAAGATTATGATGTTTAACACAATGAAATTTTTGTTTCTAAGGATATAGTCATACTTTATCACTAACCTATAAGGATATAGGGCTACGATAGTGATCACAAAACATATGGATGTGTGTTAGGTTACACTAAAGAGCATAATTGTAGATGATTGGGCCATATGTTTCACAAATGCAACAAGAAACTTATAGGCATTGATCTATAATTCCTTCATTGTTAAACACAAAGATGAAAAATGGCATCTATATATTCAAAGTTAATGTGGATCCATGCTAGCACCATATAAATACTATTATATCCTGTAATTTCTTCCTCTCTTGCAATCCATGTTATTTTCTCCTTATTTGAAGGTGCAAGTGTCCTACTTGTGAATTGGGATTAGGGAAATGTGTAGCAAAATCATATTCTAGAAACCATTTATCTTTGGTTGGGAGTTTACCCATATTTCCCATGATGTAAATAGTTATAATGTCATGTTGAGTAGATTTTTGGCACACCTTTAAGAAGGTATCATTATTGAATGGGGGCTAGAAATCTAAAATTTTATCCATTGAATTAGATATAGGATTATATTTGTCTAGATTGGAAGGTTGATATAGTTTGAGCTTGTAGGAATTAATTATTGGAGAATACCCTATTGCAAAGGAAGCTTTGGGTTGAATAAAATTTCATGAACGTACTATAGAATCTGTGAGCTTAATTTTTTATTTTTAATATATTTTTACCTTATAATATTTCTTATGGTGGATGACATATGATATGTAGGAATATTTTCACTCTATAGAAGATATTCATGATGTTGTGTATGGTCAAGAAGATTCCTAAACCTCAAATGACAAAAAGCTACTATTTAAAGTTAACAAAGATATTTTGGATATTAGAAAGTCATTTGTATCATGCTTATGCATGGTACAAGCTCTACATCCTCCAGAAAAGCTACAATAAATACTTAGCATAGAAGGATTTGTAGGAATTTACAGGGTAATTTCCTCAGACAGAACACCAAAGGACACCGCTCGCAAACAGATCACAGATCAATACACCAATATTTTGACGTGGTTAAAACCCTCAAAGAGGGAAACAGTCCACGGCCTGAGCCAATGCGACCACTTCAGGCAATTTATTAATAAAAGAATGAAAATTTACATAACCTTCTCTCGTGAACGGTTAACCTACAAATGACTCTCTATGCACTTTAAATAGAAATCGCGGACCAATTGGGTGTTAAGCCATAGATCAAGTGTCGGTAATACCAAGGAGAGAATGAACCGTTGGATCACTACATATTGTGACCGTCGGATTGTAAGTTACAAATGCACATAGTAAAGAAACACACTTTACCTAACTCTATACTAGACCAAGTTATACTTAACTATTCCTATGTGTCGGAATATCTTAACATCCCCCCTTAAGAACAACTTGGGATATGATTGAAGGATTTACAAATATGACACAATAGGAGAAGGAAGGAGGCACTAGAGCCTATCCCCCCTTAGTGACAACTTCCTGAACTCCAACCATAAATTGAAGTTTAGTAAACTTCGCCTCTATGAGAGCCTTT
>APFE031389487.1:13488-25713 GCA_000404065.3 Pinus taeda | reverse complement strand
TTACGCCGTAAGGCGTTTCCCTCTGAAATCAACTCTCGCCTACCGTCATCCTTCTAAACCACACGATTATATGTTAGACGATTGAAACAACGTCAGCCGTTGATTCAAAGGCGATTGAGATCATTGAAGATGGCGATTGAGATCATTGAAGATGGCGTTTCGGGAAATTGGAAGAATGAAAGATTAAGAAGACACTACTTACCTTCATTTGCATCTGCAGTGGGATCCCCCTCCTTGTCAAACACAAGCCCACCACAGTTAATTCGTTCGTATCATTCATGGATGGTTGTCAGACATGGATGGTTGTCAGAGAAGAAACAGCCATACAATCCACAGCTTCCAGCCTATTCAATGGCGTGCATGTTTTTCAGTGTCCTATAAGGAGCAACATATATTTTCTCATTTCCTCTTTGGTTGGAGATAATAATAACCATAATGGTATTTGTGATTGTATGGATGTTGTACAGGATCAGACAGGGATAATGGCGAAACTGACTGAATGCATAGCGTCTCGTGGCAGGAATATCCTCAGCGGTGACGTTTTTGTCAGCAGACAGAAACAGGTCTTCTACTCCCCCGGAAGTGAGTGTGTATATACTTTGGTTACAGAGTTTTATATACTTCCTTATAGATATTATAGATCAATCTCTGTGGTTACCGCTATCTACTTCAGATTTTATGTTAAACGATTTGGAGGCTGTAAATGGTCAATTGGGTTTGTTCTGGATGGAGGAAGAAACCATTAGATAAAGTGGGTCTGATCTATTTGTTGGTCTCTCATTCTCTGTTTACAGAGTTCTCAAATCAATTTCCATTGTGTATATATCACAGATCTGAGGAGAAGAAAAATTATTGCCTAAGATAGATTGGTCATTAGGCTTATTTTTGGGGAAAAATGGGCAATTGAAAATGAAGATTCATGCTTCGATTTCTACAAGCTAATATGCATCTAGTTAAAAACTGGCCAAAAATTTTGTAAACTGCGTGAAAATCAAGCAACTTAGAAATTTGCAAATTCTCCTTGCTTAAATGTAACTCTTGGAGTATTAGGTGGGTTAGGAGGTCTGCACTGGACATTGCTTCAGTGTTTGTAGTTAAAGGGCAGGTTGTCTAAAGTGCCATAAGGTACATCCACTCAAATGATCAAAGCAAATTCCTAGAAACGAGATTTTCAAATTCAAGCATTCATAGAAACAATCTTGATATTTCACCATTTCAAATTCAAAGTAAGCGCCCTTTCTGTTTTCGATTTTTTACCTGTGTACCTTTGCTTCATGCATTTACATGTATATAGCTGCAGTACACTTGTGTGGGCTCTCTCCCCTTTTGCTCTTAAATAGACTCTGCACTCTCAAAATAGTTAACTCTGTGAACACCAAACTAGATGTTTTGAAAAGTTGTTTTGGATAGTATTTTAAGAATATCTGAGTAGGCATGTGGGTCTTTTGTACAGTTTTTCAAGCGTAAAGATGTCAGCTCTTTGGTGACTATTTTAAGAATATTTGAGCAGGCATGTGGGTCTTTTGTACATTTTTTCAAGCATACAGATGTCAGCTCTTTGGTGACTCAAGAGTAGATTAGTTATGTCCAAGAAGTAGGTAATAAGCATGCAATTCCGTCGGCATAAAACGTTACAAAATCAGTGGAAATCTTCACATTTTTAATGCCATGGAATTTTGACAATCTTTCTTTTTTCCAAGTGGTAATATTATACAACTAATCCAAGACAACCGCATAAACTATTATTAGATATCATCCTATAGATCAAAATGACAAAAAGGATGGTAGGTGGTGCCTTTCTGGGCAGCAGGGTGTCTAAAAGCGTAGCCTAGTTCCTTATGTACTGTTTTGCTTTACTATACTAATTCATGTTTCAACAGGTTAAAAGACGGATTAGAATTTCAATAAGAAACTTCATCATTCAGAGAGACAGGCATGCTTCAGCTGGAAGTAGGGGATATCTTTGAATTTGTTTCCAATGAATCGCTAGACAAGCGAAGGGCAATTTATGCCCTCTTAGTGCAATGCACGCCAAGAAGTTCAGAAGATTTATCTTTTTACTTGGAGACACTTTTGAGCCAATGCCAAGCAGGCACCAGAAGCAATGTTCTGCAAGATATCACAAAATGCCCAGCTTGATTTCTGCAGGTATTAAATTTGCAGAAGCCAGGTTTTAATCTTGTATACTCTGTATGAGAGTTAGTTAACATCATCTCTCATGGCAACGAGGCAGAATTATATACTGCAAGGTTGAAGCAGTTCTATAGACTTTTTAGTGGTACTACTCTCTTGCACTGGTCTCTGAAAGAGTATATTGTAGATATATTTAGCTCAGCTTGAGCAGAAAATCTGCTCAAGAAGTTGATGATATGCTTGGCAGAATACTGTCCTGAAACATTTTCTGATGTTTTTCCGTTGTTGAACGACATGGTGGTTCAAATAAAGAGTGGAGAAAACATTGATTGCCACTGTTACTTCCTTGTGGGTTTGCTCACCACTCAGGCGGGAAATGCAATTTCCTTAACAAACGCTAATCTTCCAGGGAATAAAATGTCGTTGTTAGCTGAAATTACAAGTTTACAAACAAATGACGAGGCTTTGGGAAATCGTTTGAAGGGGTTTCCTTGTGCTAGAATAAGGGAAGATATGGCTATATTGATGTGTACATGGACACTTATTTCCGATTTCTCCAGGAGGATTGCTTATGGGTTTGAAGAAGGGTATCTCTGCTCTAACGAAGAATTCGTTACAGGATGCGCCAAGGCACTTGAAGATTTGGAAAATTGGTTATGTTCTGGGAATCCATTTCGGTTGAAGCTATTCTGGCATAACTGTGGCTATACATGTAAAGAAGCTGAAGAATTATAAGCGCCCATTGTCCGGAACTTATAAGCGTACACTTATATAATCACAACACCATGTACTGATGCATTGACTAATAATAGCTGACATTCTGCTATCGATTAGGAAACTTCTGAGTCCATTGCCAAAAAGCATATGTTGTGCCACTTCACACTCCATATGCAATGGTATTTTGGCCATCTTCCTTTTTTCCACTAGTAACGTTATACAACTAATCCAGGACACCTGCATAAACTATTATTAGATATCATCCTATAGATCAAAATGACAAAAAGGATGGCAAGTGGTGCCTTTTTGGGCAGCAAGGTATCTAAAAGGTAGCCTGGTTCCTTATGTAGTGCCTTGCTTCACTATATTATTTCATGTTTCAATATTTTAAAAGACGGAATAGAATTTCTATAAGGAGATTCATCATTCAATAATAGTCCATTTTTGTCTTCCATGCTGCTCTCCTTTTTTTTAATCTCCAACTACTTCCTGATCTGAGACTATTTTTCTCTTAATTATTTTAATTCTACTTTTTGTTCTATCACCCTTATCTTCAAATTATGGAATTCTCTTTTCACATATTTTGAGTCAGCTTCCACATTATTCTTCCCTTCTCAAGGTTATTCTTACCAGGACATTGCAATTGCTTGCCAGCAGAAGACAAATAATCAGAGTAGAATATGAGCAGGAATAAGGCACTTGTCACAACATGCATATTGTTCCATTTAGGTGAGTACAACAGTCCACCTGAATACAGAGAAACACTCATTTAGTCCACTTTGTGACTTGTTATCAAGATAGAGCATAGGTGTATAATGTATTCATGAAGACAGATCAATGTCAAGACAAACAAATCTGGTGTTCTTTGTACGTTGTCTCCATTCTTTTGAACACATGCACACATGTAATACCCATCTTTTTGTTGGTATTGTTGCAGAACTGCTAGGTTTTGCCCACCCCTGCCTTGCATGAGGAACTGATAACAAACCACATATAAATTTCAATTGTCTGCTAAATTTATCATGCAGCCCAAACTATCCATTTATCTCTGGTAAAATTCCATTCATTTTAATACTAGAAATATCCTTAAAAACCTTCTCGATAGCATTAATCTATGCCAGATCTCCTACTTGGGTTGAGGTTGCATGTGCATTGATATAGTTGACCTGCATTGTTATTGATGATATGATAATTGGTAATTAAGCATTTACAAGTTTCAATAAAATATGAAACTGTAGTAATTCTACAACATTGATAATCCTTTATTAAAAATAAAAAACACTGATCTCCTTTAGTAAAATTCCTACATCTGCCAGAGCTTTCCGAATGCACATTGAAACTCCAAGTCCATAAGAGTGTGGATATGTCATGTGGAAAGCATCACAAGTGACCGTTCAACTTATGTTGGGCTTTTGATTGAATTCTCAAGAATTTCAGGGATCATGGCTTTGAATGTTGACCTAGTTTTTTAAATCTTAAAGCGGGTGGATGTCGCAACAATTTGCAATGCAGAGTGTGCGTCCTGTCTATTTTATGCTCCGCAACAAAAGGAGAGCACAATTGGTAGGAATGGTGCTTCTCACTATGGACTTCCACAATAAATGAAACCCTCTCTCTATAAACAGAATCGTTGGAAAGCAATCTGTGTATAGCTCCTACTTGTTGGAGAGGGATTTGGCTTAGGTTTTGGATTTTGAGGTAGATCATGAGTTGGAGCAGGGGAACCTGAACCTGATCCAGGCTTAGGAACAACAATTTCAAGAAACAACCATTAGAACACCACCAACAACATCATCACTAAAATAAACTAAAACCAAATGAATTGCATCCTATAAGAGAAGGCTACTTGGAAGACTCTGATCATTTCCAGCAATTCCCCCCCTAAGTCTGGCAAAAAGTCCCACCATAGGCCTACTATTGTAGGTTGTAGGTTTTGTCTGCTGATAGTTGTCTCTTGCATCTACGAAATTATCATTGTTATCAAGTCTTGCAACAACAACACCAAATAAAACATTAGGGTCATTCCACTAGCAATCAAACCATATCGAATATCCTCCTTTGCAACTAAGAAAGGTTGAATCCTCTTTGTGATACAATGGAGGAAGCCCTGTGGTGGAACTAACGAGGATACTTTGGTCCATATCCCACCATGTAACTTGTGGCCCTTGGATTGTCACCCAGTATGTAATCAACATGCAAGAGAAAGGCTTTAGTCAATAGACTGGAGAAAATTTCAGTCTTTCTAGCTCTTAGGCTAACTGAATTATCATAATGGATAATAATAACCCACCAAGAAGACATTCCAGGCACCAGAAGCAATTTTCTGTGAGATATTAGAAAATGCCCAGCTGGATTTCTGCAGGTATTAAATTTACACAAGCTGGGTTTTAATCTTGTATGCTCTGTATTAGAATTAGTTAACATTATCTCCCATGGCAACGAGACAGAACTATATACTGCAAGGTTGAAGAAATTCTATAGGATTTTTAGTGGTACTTCTCTCATGCATTGGTCTCTGAAAGAGTATATTGTAGATATATTCAACTCAACTATAGCGGAAAAGCTGCTCAAAAAGTTCATAATATGCTTTGTTGAATACTGTCCTGAAATAGTTTACATGTATATAGCTGTAGTACCCTTGTGTGGGCTCTGTCCCCTTTTGCTCTTAAATAGACTCTGCACTCTCAAAATAGTTAACTCTGTGAACACCAAACTAGGTGTTTTGAACAGTTGTTTTGGACAGTATTTTAAGAATATCTGAGCAAGCATGTGGGTCTTTTGTACAGTTTTTCAAGCGTAAAGATGTCAACTCTTTGGTGACTATTTTAAGAATATCTGAGCAGGCATGTGGGTCTTTTGTACAGTTTTTCAAGCGTAAAGATGTCAGCTCTTTTGTGACTCAAGAGTAGATTAGTTATGTCCAAGAAGTAGGTAATAAGCATGCAATTCCGTCGGCATAAAACGTTACAAAATCAGTGGAAATCTTCACATTTTTAATGGCATGTTATGGAAAGAAACACAGCCATGATGGAATCTTCACATTTTTAATGGCATGTTATGGAAAGAAACACAGCCATGATGGTATAGAAGTTCAGATTGCATGTACTCTGTTTCAAAACAGTTGATCACCTTTGTTGGTAGTATGCTTGGGAATAATCAGAACAGGTACAGAGCTACTTCGTGCTGAAAGGGTAACTCAAATATAAAGATTCTGGATTTTGTACTCTATTGATAAAGTGATCTGGTTGCCTTGCATGGATAAATAGGGTGGAAACCATTTTGATGTAATAATGTTTTAGCATGTTTGCTTTGAAGGGATGGTAACTGCATCCCTTTCAGTATTAAAGTACCAGGTTTTTTGAAAAACAAATAATCAAAACAGGTACATAGCTACTTCATGCTGAAAGGGTAACTAAAATATAAAGATTATGGATTTTGTACTCTATTGATAAAGTCATCTGGTTGCCTTACTTGCATGGATAAATAGGGTGAAAGCCATTTTGATGTAATAATGTTTTAGCATGTTTACTTCGAAGGGATGGTAACTGCATCCCTTTCAGTATTAAAGTACCAGGTTTTTTGAAAAACAAATAAATGATTTTTGCAGGATGTTTTTGTGTATGCAGGAAAAGCCAGGAAGCATGCATGGAAGGTGAATTCTGTGAGGGCCACTTACTTTGGAACATTATGTTGCCTTGTTAAACATTGGTGAAGATTATTCTTTGGGTGTTAAATCCCGGTGCATGTCTTGGTTGATATACGCATCAGTTTGAGTGGATGTGATATGAATTATTGTCTCTATCTGGTCCTTTATTGAAGGAAGAATTTGCAGTTGAATGTTAGGCTTAGATGTGCTTTTAAGTTGGGCTTTCGATTGAATTCTCAAGAGTTGCAGGGATCATGGCTTTGAATTCTGACCTAATTTGTGATATCTTAAAGCGGGTGGATGGTGTAACAATTGCCAACGCAGAGTGTGCATCCTCTCTTTTCCGTTCTGCAACAAGAGAGGAGCACACTTGGGAGGAACTATGCTCGTCACTATGGCCTTCTACTAGAAATGAGGAAGTAAGAAGTTTGATTTCTGCATTGGGTGGGTTTCGGAAGTTCTACACAGATTGCTTTCCAACGGTTCTGTTTACAGAGAGAGTTTCTGCTATTGACTGCAATTTGGACTTCAGCAAATCAGAAGAATCGCTATCCGAGTACTGTGATAAAGAGCTCCATAGTGTTTCTTCCTCTGATTTTGTTTCCCTCGTTGATGTACATTATAGAGAGATAAAGCAATTTATTCCAAAATACTTTGGGGAATCCCAGGTGCAGCTGATAGTAACTCTCCTTTCAGTATTGATTTGCTATGTAGTTTTCACAAAGCCGAGAATAGAGTGAGCCAGGCCAATATCTCCTTGGCAGAAGGGTTTCCACCAATCACATCTCTTGAGAGGGAAAGGAAAGATGGGAAACTTTGGAGAGAGATTTGGAACAACATAAGGCTTAGTTGGATCCTTGTGAATAGAAGGGAAAAACAAACAGTGAACCTTTCTAGCTGGAGTCCTTTAGGAGGACAAAAACATTGGCCTACCGACGAGGATTTCCTTTTGCTCTTCGGTTCCATACTTCCTGCTCATAAAATTCTGCCTTTTGGGGTTGTTCAGGGTACCCTTGTGATGAAGTGCAGAATTTCGGATGATAGTGTTGGAGATGCTTCTCATACTACTCTGAACTTGACTGAGCTTGGCATACGGTTGGAAGACGTGGATGGTGCGCATGTGAATGGAAGGAACAGTCTGCTCGTCCTAAAAAGAGCTCTGAGCTGCCACAGAACGATGAATTACAACAACGTCTTAGCATCTTATCATCAATTTTTGAAAGCACAGAGTCAGTTGAAGGTTGAGAAGATGAATAATGAAAAATTGATTAATACAGTTTGTGCTCTAGGTGAGAAAAAACAAAGTAGAGACCTTGCTATTGCTCAGGACTCACTATATATTTCTCCTGATATTTCCAGTTTCTCCCAAGATTTTCAGGTTGTCAATGATATATTAAGAATTCCTCAGTTCCAAGTTTATTCTTTCGGATAATTTTCAATATTTCCCCTGATATTTCCAATGAGTTTATATTTGGACCCTTGGCAATATATTCCCTGAAACGTTATTTGCGTTAATGCTTCGATGTGTGTTTTTTAATGATATACAAGATGATGTGAAATTGGTTGGGAGTCAATTCAGTTGTTATATTGTTGCCATTGGTTAACTGGTACTTTTGTTATTCTTAATTCATACTATGCCTTTATAAATAACCAAATTAAACTATTTTGCATTGCATCTACTTCGCGTGATCACTAACATAAGATTTGATTTTGGGTCCCATGTTGTGTGAGAAATTTAAAATGGATAAATTCATCTTTCCTCAGTCACAAGCCCTAAGTAAAATACTATAAAGTTGAATTATCAGAGTCTAGAGACAATGTGTTCCCCCGATTGTTTCTATCTAAAAACATTCCTAGAAAGGAAACAACCAGTAATTAGGGGGAAATGCTATTCCCACCAAAAAAATCCAAAAAAATAAAAATAAAAAAATAATTAAAAAAGGAAGGGGTTCTTCAGTAAATCATTGGCCTGTGCTCTTGATCAGAAGAGGAATTTGTGATACTTGTATTTGTATAAGTAATAGATCTGTACAATTAAACCGCTCTTCAGCAGATATATGAAACGTAAATGTTGCTTCTTTAGCACAGTTCTTTCTCCCATAGGCCATGGAACTGCAGGAAGGTTAGACTCTGTGAGTTGACAGAGCCCTATGTTTTCTGCATCCCCTTTAGCCATTTGTTGTATGATTTAGGGCACTTACTCCCCAGGAATCATTAGTTACAACCTACATTCCGAGAAGTACTAGACCTAGCTAATGTTGTCCTTACAATATATTGGTTTTTCACAGGTGAAAATGTGTGGAAATCCTTGAACTGATGCCATATTAGTTGTGATTTATTTAGGTTACTGGCATTTTATGACTTAGCCAATGGAAAAAAAAACATATAATTATTTTGTTATTTTAATTGTAATTTTTATTAATATAAAGGTGTATGTTTTTATTGTTTTTTATTATAATTTAATTATATTTAAATTAAACAAAAGTAGTTGCTTTGTGGTTTTAGTGAACGTTAACCACCATCATCATCAAATGTGAGAACTAGTTTATATTTTTCAAAATTCAATAATTAAATTAACGATAGAGAACAATAATATGAAAACTAGTTCATACTTTTCAAAATTGAATAATTAAATTAAACAATAAAAAATAATAATTATGCTTTTGCTTAAATGTAAAAACTAATTCATATTTTTTAAAATTCAATAATTAAATTAATATTAGATAAAAAATGCTAATTATACAACCTTGTTCAAAATAATATACACTTTACCATAGTTATTAATATATATGAGTTAGTTGTGACCGCTTAAATTCATGTAGTTCACATATGAATGAAAGGATGGCACGATCATAATAAGGATTTAGATTTATTAATTAATTTGCGAAGTTTGTAGAATTGTATGACACTTCTATACTTATGTTTTTAATAGATATCGATTTTTTAGTTGTTAGGCTAAGTTTGTCAAAAATGCATGTCACCTCTCAACTTATCCATTTATAGATATAATGATATAGATTGTTACATTACTTTTATTTTGATCATTGTCTTATTCGTGAGGTGTTTCTTTCCTTTTGAAATTAACCTTATGAAATGTAAATGTGATGCCAATAATCAGAGGGATCTTAATAAAAAATTTAATATTCTAAGAAGAGGAGGTAGTAGTAGATTCTAATAAATTAGCAATGCAACAACATAAATGTTTGCAACAAATTTAGAGAGATCCACCTTCTTGAATAATGCACACACTACATGGATAATGGATTTCCGCACTTTATGCCTTTACGACGTTTCCTTTGCAACATCTGATGCAGAATGCAGTTAAATAACAGTATCTGCTGTGTAATCCATAACTTATTTCTTATGGAGACTCTGAAAGATAAAAAGAAATAGAGATGGCATTACTTCTCTTCAATATTTTAGACTATACTTACAACTTGAAAATAATATATAATAAAATATTTCATATATGAAATATAGAGATAAAAAGGTAAATATATTTGTTATACGAAAAAGTAATTAAAGATAAATAATTTAGTTTTCCTGTTAATTATGGAAAAATTGTAATTTATTTTATTTTTAATACAATTTTTTGAATTTATCAAATTCTAAAAATTGTGAATTCATTTTAATCAAAATTTACTTGATTTTGAAAAAGATAAAATCTGTTGACATGTAAATCTATTTTGATTTCTCAATTCTTAATAAATTTGTGCCTACAATGGATCTATTCTCAATTGTTGGTAAATTTATACTTAAAATAGATCTAAATCTATACTTGAAATAGATCTGTATTTAAGATAAATCTGTGTTTATTAGGAAAAGTTTGATTTAGATTTAGACCCCACGGTTGTCAGCTAATTTCAAAGCATTCTGGTGTATCAACGAAACTACATAATCCTTGACTGGAAAGCAGACCAATTTTTGAAAGGTGAAAAGGAAGAAGTGTGCGCTGTACTATTTTTGTAAGCTGAAAACGTAAGATGTGTATACTGAAACAAAATGTTGTGCCTCATGATATTAGAAAAGACAAAAAAGCGAAGTAAAGAAATATATATTCATCTTCCATTATGCAGCAGCAAATTGGTATCCATGGCTGGTGCGACACACACATTATTTGCAGTCATAACCATGTAATGCAACCTCTTATTCTGGGATTCCAATACATAACGAGCCCATTCAGAAATGGGTTTGGATTGGTACTATTGAACTAGAGAAGCGCCCCAACGGAGCCCAACTTAGAAAATGCATGCATTACATATTTAGGGTGAAGGACGGCGAGGGCAGAAGATGAGGGTGTAGGAAGCAGTGGAAGGAGGGCATATGGTGGCGCTTTGGAATGGGAATGCATGGGGACAAGCCTTCTTAAATGCCTTGTTGAAGGCAGCGGATGTCGCCAAATATCCATTGTAATGACCGTTGCACGCAGTAATCACGCTCCCATTCTTCTTCATTTGCAAATCTTTAGGGCACACCAGATCTGAGTTGGCTCTGCACTCCATGGACTCGCAGGGGTGGCTTTTACTAATATTAGTGGCGGCATAGCTTGCAACCAATGACATTGGAAGATTGTAGCCCTTCTCCAATGTAACTGAAAAAATGTCAGGCTTCGCTATTCCACCCAGAAGTTCGAAGACTGCTTTTGTGATTGCCGTTATATTTTGAATCTCGCCTTTGCAATGCAGCTTTCCTTCACAATCACCGGAATCGCAGGTTCCGATCCCTTGGGAATTGAAGACACAACCAGTCCTGCCCCAAACGGATCCCGACCAGAATGGATCTACCTTCCATGAATATGACTCTCCTGCTCCCACTTTCATCATCATCTGAGGAGGAACTTTAGTTGATCCCACAGTTGCAGGCCACACTGGAAATGCGCAGTTGTTCACCACCCTTATTGTTTTATAAGGCATAGGTGACTCTGTTCAGATTCCATTAATTTGTTCAGTAAAAATTAGTTAAGAAAACATAATAACATTATTACTCTACAGATTTGATTTCAGACAAACATTAGCCTGTACAATTCAATTTGACAATGAGAATTTTACCTGCAACACAAGAACAGAGAAAAGACGTAAATGTAACAAGAAATACAGCCCTCCATGTCATTGTCATCGTTAACTGATTCGCTGAATTTACTTTCGCAGATTTTTTTGTTGCTCGCAACTTCAGAGTTAACCGAGATTTGCAAACAAATAGAAATGAGAGGTGAAAGGACGAGTGGTGTTCTGACAATTATATAGTCCAGGATGGAGAAATGACAGGGCATGAAATGACATATGGCACATCTCTAACCGCATCAACAGGCAAGATTCACTGGCTTTAACGAACAACAAAGACACTGTTTTTTCTTTTCCACTAGTATGATCAATTTTAATTGAAATCAAATCTGGCAGAAATGCTTTTTTTAGGTCTTCTAAGTTTTAGCGATGTATTTTTTTTTAACATTGATATAAGCAAATTATAATATTGTTCCATAATATAAGTAAATCATAATATTAAAATATTTGATAGAAAGTAAATCTGAATCCTTTCTGTTTCTTATATATATTAAAATTATATATAATGTTTATATAGTTTGATAGTATATTTTATTTTTTTATAATTAATAAATTTTTAATAGTTAAAAATAAAATTCTTTTTAATTTTAATTACTAGAAATATATTATTAAAATTCTTGTATTGAATTTTAGTTTAATCACGTGGAAATTATATTATTAAAATCATTT
>APFE031389487.1:0-12413 GCA_000404065.3 Pinus taeda | reverse complement strand
GGAGGATATGGTAAAGAGGGTACATGTCAACTTGAAAGCTGCCCAAGATAGGCAAAAGAACTTCGCTGATCGGAAAAGGAGATTTAAGGAGTTTCAGATTGGGGACCATGTGTATATTCGGATTCAGGCCAAAAGAAGTACCTTGCAGTGGAGCGGATGCGCCAAACTGGCACCACGGTATTGTGGACCTTTCCAAATTTTGGCGAGGGTCGGACCAGTAGCTTATCAACTGGCCCTGCCAAGTCACATCCGAGTGCATAACGTATTTCATGTTTCTGTCCTAAAGAAGTATGTGTATGACCCTAGGCATGTGATTCGATGGCAAGAGATTCAGGTGGGTGAGAGTTATGATAAATTCCGCAAGAATTGCACATGAAAGGAAAAACTAACTTACAAAATTGTGTATTGCAGGTCGAACCGGAAGGAGAAGTTCTGGTCGAACCGCTGAGCATTCTCGACCGGAGAGAAGTGCAGCTGCGAAAACGAGTTATTACCCAAGTTAAGGTTCAATGGCGACATTTTGGGCCTGACGAGGCCACTTGGGAAGATGAGGAATTAATGAGAAGAACCTATCCAGATCTGTTCGGTTCCGAGAGACATCGAGATGTTGTCCAATCTCAGGGGGAGGAGATGTAATGACCAAACATTTTACGTAAATAAATTACTTATTTACCCTGTGGTTAAAGATAAAACAAAGATTACCATTTTCTTGAATTGATGGAAATATTATGTGTTAAAAATGAAATAATATGAATTGCATAATTATGTGTGCATGATAATTTCATGTGAAAAGTTATTTTTCTCTTTATGCTTGAGAATGAAAGGAAAAACAGTTGCCAGTACACTAGGGAAAAACCCTAACTGTTTTCTCTTCTCCATAGAAAAGGGGAAGAAGAAAAGACCTGGGTTTTTTTTGGAACAAACAGGAAAAAAAAAAAAAAAAAGGCACTGAGCAAAAGAGCGAAGTGCTACCTCTGGTGAGGACCAGATAGCACAGGCACATTTGTGCTCCCTATTGCAGAGGCTGTGGCCGACAAAGGATCGCTTGGGGGAGAGACGCAGTACAGACGACTGGTCTCGTGGCTGGGAGGATAGCAAACATTAAATAGCCTTCTACGGGTGGTAGAAGGGCGGAAGAAAGCAACAGGGATACAGGTAAGTATTTCTACTTTATAAGACCTGAAGATTAGATATTAATGATAGTACTGATAGCTTGTTTATGATCACTGTAACATTATTTAAACAGTAAGGCAGCATCTGGTTTTATTAAAGGTATTACTGTCATTTACATTGTTCTGTATACCAGATATATGAGAAAGGGAAAGAGAACTGATATTAGAGAACTACACAGTATCTATACAACATACCCTGTTCATTACACTAATGTGAATCATAAATAAAGAGAATAGATAACTAAAGACTGCGTATATTTAGTTCTGTACAACAACATATATGATAAGAAAGAAATAGATAAATAAGCATGCAGAGTATTAACCTTAGCAGTGAGACTGTGATTCATGGAAAGAACAATAATGATAGAATGAGGTCTAACTGTTATTGTTTAAATATACATCATGAATGCAGATAACCAATTCTGTATTAGATGCGGAATATAGAAAAAAACTGTAACTGTTAACTGACAGGTAAACAAGAACAGAACCCTCGTAATACCAGGCGGAATCTGTAATTTATGGGTACAAATAAGTAGCATATATATAAACCAAAAGATTTATTAAATCAAGGATACAACTCGCATAAGTAATATTGACTATTACAGGATATATCCACGAAGGCGATAGCTTTGCTAACCCGGGTAATGCGTAAAGAAACAGCCATGACATAATATAAACATAGGACCTCAACAGCGAAGACCATAACCCAACTACAGCAAATATAAGTTGCGGTACGGGCAGTATGCACAGGTGGATACCACCTGGTAGCGAGAAGCTACAGCATGACGCCGAGGTATAAATACCAGAAATCCATTGTCGGAGTAAACACTCAGAGGGTTACTCATTGAGCAATAAGAAAAGCTAATTAAATTAAACAGCTTGAATCCAGGACCATGCATGTGTGGAAATGATAAGGGTAATGACAGAATGCGCTCAAGCAATAACATTTCTCAGCCGAATCGGCCTTTCTCTAAAAACCCAGAATCATTATACAGTGAAAGCTTGTTAAAAATCAGATTATTTGCACAATGAGCTAACCATAACCAAAGGTATCATCAACAGCATTATAAGTACGAATCGAGCAATTATACCCTGTAATCATGAGTAGGCCGACGACCGAGTAAGGCAAGGCTGTTAATAACCTTAGAAACCCTTATATATGAAATAAACAACATGTATATACACAATCATTGACATTCGATGAGCATAGGAAGCAAACCCCTGTCTATTAAATCATCAAAATGCATATATTATCGAATAATGAGTACAGGGAAAATCGTCACGAACTGAAACCGACAAAGTTGGGAACAACCCATAATTCCCTAATATATATCAAACTGTAATCATTGTGACCGATTTCATTATGTACAAGTCAACTGAAGATTGAATAATCATAACAGAGTCAGGGTTGCTCGAGAACCAACTCGGCTCGTGAACTAACCCTAAGAATAACCTATAGCCCTAAGAGCTGTAACTAAACATCGGGTCCCGGAGTAAATCAAGTAGCAAAAGGAGAAACTCTATCATACGCCTTCGATAACAGGTTTAGCAACATTCCTGACAGGAAAGAATAGCATAAGGGCGACATTCGTAACAGTAAGTAATGAATGGATGCAGCGAATGGAGGAAGCTTACCTGGTCAGGTCAAGTGTGGCAAAAACTCCGCACCATCCTTGTATCCGCTACCGTCAAGAAACTCACCTGTACATGCCAGCAACAACCAAAGGATTACCAACTCATAATTTACAGTGAGAAGAGGGTTATTGTAAATTCACAGTGGAGGATTACCTGCCTGTCCATGAACGCGCCGAAGGAGGACACCAACAAAGCTCTCCACCAACAGTAGTTCGCGTGACTGTAGCTGTAGCAATGGCGGAGAATGGACCGAAAGATCTATGGCGGACACCGAAGGAAGGAGCCACTTTGGGAGACCAGAGCAATGACAAATGACCCGAAACTTCAGGCTGCAAACCCTAAATACAATGCCGCCAAAACCCTTAAGCTCTCCACCGTTTGATCGATGAGAACCATCGAGGCCGTCCATCACAATGTCGATCCCGAGGAAGTTGTAGCCACGCTGTGGCAATAAATTCCTCAGCTACCAGATCAAAATATCTGTGTAGCAAGTGGATGCGTGAACCGAGAGCCAGGTGTCATGCGTTCGTTCATTATAAAATGAAATAACAAGGTCGATCAATGTCATGGTCCGTTAACTCTATAATTATATGGTTCTGGCATTACTTCTTATAAACTGAAGTTATATAGTAAATAAACCAAAATTCATATATCAAGTCACGTCACCATGGTAATGCATGCCACTTTGACCCGGTATCGGGTAAAAATTAGGGGTATAATAAAAAAAATTTTGTATGTAAACTTTAAGTATAGAGGGTTATGACATATGGTATCAGAGCCCAGATACAGCACTGTGGCCTCTGGGCAAGACAATAATGAATGGATCCTGTAGTAAATGAATTAATGGATAATCATTCCATTATTACTCTTGAACGGTTTTCTTTTACAGGAGTGGATTCTGAGAACGAAAGACATGAGGAGGGCAGAAAACACGTCCCGACGACCTGTAATGGGACAGGGCATGACCGGCGCAGACAATAACCCAGAGCTGTGGGTACAACTTGGAGAAGAAGCCAGAATTACAAATCAAGCCATCTTGGAAACAGTACTGGAGCTGAAGAATGAGATGGCTCGATTACGAGAAGACAATGCTCGATTAACAATAGAGCAAGAAAGGATTTTAAAAAGTTTGTCCGATAGACAAAATCAGCTACCAGCTAATCCTAGTGCGGAACATCCAAGGATGTCAGAAGAACAGAATCATCACATACCCCCTGAAGGATCAGAAGAACAGGAAGAACGCTCGGACAATGCATTCGAACAGCAAACCTCAAAAAGACAGAGGATGGAATTACAAGGAGAATTCCGCAAGATTAAGCCACCACATTTTGACGGAGAACATGAGGAAGCAGCTGAAGCATGGTTAATAAACATGAACAAGTATTTCCAACTTTATGAATACGATCATAATCTTAAAGCACGACTGGCTATCTTTCAGTTGCAAGGAAAAGCTACCTTGTGGTGGGAAGAGTTGAAGATTGTAAAAGGGGTTACCGAACAAAACATAACCTGGGACAATTTCCAAAAATTCTGTAAGGAGAGATATTTAACTGAACGCTTCTATGATGAGAAAGCCAGAGAATTTCATGATCTGCGATTGAGATAGCAGACCATGGATGAGTTCATTACCCGTTTTACTTCCTTACTTCGCTACGTACCATATATAAGGGAGGAAAAGGCAAAGGTGCAGCGATTCGTTAGCAGTTTACCCCCGTACATGCGGGAAAGAATTGAATTCGATAATCCAAAATCGATGGATGAAGTCATCCGCAAGGCTAGAATCTATTATCAGCAAGGCAAACAAAAAGGAGAAACTACTAATAGGAAGTGGAGTGAGAAGAAGAATTTCAAGATAGCTGGAAACTTCAAAGGGAATCGCAACAGTGGAATTAAAGGGAATGGCAAAGGAATAAATAACAGATTTGCGACAAAGACTACACCCAAGTTCAGAATTGCAAACGAACCCAAGGCCAACGAACAACAAATCAGGTTGGATAATGAAGGAACAGCAAGACCTCCTTTACAGTGTTGGGGTTGTGGGGGACCCCATTATATTAAAAATTGTCCACAGCGGAAGGGGACTGAACAGTTATCCCAAATTCATGAAGCTTCAACTGTTGGTGAAGTGGGTCGGAGCGTACCCAGAATCAATGCAGCTTTGGAGGATCGGCAGGCGGAGTACCAGCCAACCATGGTCGAGTTCGAAGGTAAAATTTCAAACCTTACCATATCTGTTTTGATTGATCCTGGGACCACACTAAGTTATGTGAACCCAAAAGTAGTGGAACGTTGTAATTTACAGTCTGTTAAATTTAAAACCCTTGGTTAGTGCAATTGGCTACTGGAGCCAAGCGAAGGGTAACATCTAAGATCAACGACTGCTCTTTCACTATAGCAGACCAGCCAATAACAGCTGACCTGAACATACTTCCTCTGGGTTCTTATGATATTTTAATTGGAATGGACTGGTTGGAAAAGCATTGGTCATTAGTTGACTGTAAAACCAAAATTATCTATTACAGAGATCAACAAGGGAACAGCAAAGAAATGCAGGGAATTAAGCGACCAGTACAGGTCCGACCGATAACTGCAAATCAACTAGTAAAATGTGTACGGAAAGGCTGTCAAGTGTACGCCATCCAAGTGGGTTATGCGAATTCTAAGGATAAGACAACATCTTTGAATAATATTCCATTAATACAAGAATTTGCAGATGTGTTTCCGGAGGAAATTCCAGGGCTGCCGCCGCAAAGAGATATAGACTTTACTATAGAGTTGGTACCAGGGGCTACACCGGTGTCACGAGCACCCTACAGAATGAGTGTACCTGAGTTGACAGAATTAAAAATGCAGTTGCAAGAATTACTAGAGAAGAACTACATCCGTCCAAGTGTGTCTCCATGGGGAGCCCCGGTGTTATTTGTTAAGAATAAAGACGGCACCCTCCGGATGCGTATTGATTACAGACAATTGAATAAGTTGACTATTAAAAACAATTATCCTCTTCCCCGGATAGATGAATTGTTCGACCAGGTGAAAGGTGCAACCGTGTTCTCTAAGATCGACTTACGATCAGGCTACCATCAGATCAGGATTAAAGATGAAGACATCGCGAAAACAGCCTTTAGAACCAGGTATGGACACTATGAATTTGTAGTTTTGCCGTTTGGCCTCACCAACGCCCCGGCAACCTTCATGTGTCTAATGAATGGTATTTTCCATCCTTATTTAGATCAGTTTGTGCTGATATTTATTGATGATATTTTGATTTATTTACGCACCATCGAAGAACATCATGAACATCTTCGAATAGTATTACAGACCCTTCGGGAACATCGGCTGTATGCTAAATTTAGTAAGTGTGACTTCTTCAAGGAAGAAATTCAGTATTTGGGTCACGTAATCACAAAGGATGGAATTGCAGTGGATCCAGAAAAGATAAAGGCTATAATGGACTGGCCAGTTCCCAAAGATGTAGCGGATGTCCGATCTTTTATGGGTTTGGCAGGGTATTATAGGAGATTCGTGGAAGGTTTCTCTAAGGTGGCATTTCCCATTACCTCACTGCAGAAGAAGGGGAAACTGTTTCATTGGACCCCGAATTGCCAGAAAAGTTTTGAGCGATTGAAATATTTTCTCACCACGACACCTGTTCTAAGTATAGTAGATCCTAATAAGGATTACGTAGTATGTACGAATGCCAGTAAAGAAGGATTGGGAGGGGTCTTAATGCAAGAAGGCAGGGTAATAGCTTACGAGTCTCGCAAACTAAAAGAACATGAGCAGAAATATTCTGCTTATGATTTAGAGTTGGCTGTCGTGATACATGCCCTGAAGATGTGGCGGCATTATCTTATGGGCAGGAAATTTTTGCTGCATACCGACCACCACAGCTTGACCAACTACTTCAGCCAGCCTACCTTAAACGCTAGGCAAGCGAGGTGGGTAGACTTTCTAAGTGGTTTTGATTTTGATATAAAACACCTGCAGGGGAAGGAAAATAAGGTAGCAGACGCTTTGAGCCGGAAGGTACAAAATTTGTATGAAATTTCCATTAGTGGGTGGAAAAGCCCCATCCTAGAAATTATAAAGGAAACTGTAGATCAAGACACTGAATATCAGCAACTAAAATTACAAATACAGCAATCTGCTAGAGAAGACAGCCAACAAGAATATGAATTAGACGATGCTGGAAGAATTTATTTCAAGAAATGGTTATATGTGCCAAATCAAAGTAGAATCAAAAATCTGATTATGGATGAATTTCATGTTAGTCATTACGCAGGTCATCCGGGTTATCAGAAGATGATAACAGCAATCCGAAAGGAGTATTTCTGGCCAGGAATGAAGAAAAACATTGTCGAATACCTATCGCAATGCCTGGAATGCCAGCAGATTAAAGCCGAACATCAACACCCAGCAGGATTGTTACAACCACTGCCAGTTCCAGAATGGAAGTGGGAAGTCATCTCCATGGACTTCATTACGGGATTACCTAAGACAAAAAGGAATAATGACTCCATTTTCGTGGTAGTGGACAAGCTGAGTAAGGCTGCACATTTCATACCAGTGCAATCTACATATAGAGCTGCACAGATTGCTCATATTTTTATGCAGAATATATTCAAGTTACATGGGCTTCCAAAAACCATAATTTCCGATCGTGATGTGACATTCACTTCAGCATTTTGGAAAACATTGTTTGCTGAATTAGGGACTCAACTAAACTTCAGTACAGCATACCATCCACAAACTGATGGGCAGACGGAACGAGTAAACAAGATGGTAGAAGATATGTTAAGGGCTTACGTCATGCAACAACCCACGAGGTGGGAAGATTATTTAAATCTGGTAGAGTTTGCGTATAATAACGGTTACCATACCTCGACGCAGATGAGCCCATTCGAAGTTATGTATGGATGAAAATGTCGTACACCCACTAGTTGGGGAGGACCGGAAGATAAATTGAGCTTAGGTCCTGAAATGCTAAAAGAAATGGAGGATATGGTAAAGAGGGTACGTGTCAACTTGAAAGCTGCCCAAGATAGGCAAAAGAACTTCGCTGATCGGAAAAGGAGATTTCAGGAGTTTCAGATTGGGGACCATGTGTATATTCGGATTCAGGCCAAAAGAAGTACCTTGCAGTGGAGCGGATGCGCCAAACTGGCACCACGGTATTGTGGACCTTTCCAAATTTTGGCGAGGGTCGGACCAGTAGCTTATCAACTGGCCCTGCCAAGTCACATCCGAGTGCATAACGTATTTCATGTTTCTGTCCTAAAGAAGTATGTGTATGACCCTAGGCATGTGATTCGATGGCAAGAGATTCAGGTGGGTGAGAGTTATGATAAATTCTGCAAGAATTGCACATGAAAGGAAAAACTAACTTACAAAATTGTGTATTGCAGGTCGAACCGGAAGGAGAAGTTCTGGTCGAACCGCTGAGCATTCTCGACCGGAGAGAAGTGCAGCTGCGGAAACGAGTTATTACCCAAGTTAAGGTTCAATGGCGACATTTTGGGCCTGACGAGGCCACTTGGGAAGATGGGGAATTAATGAGAAGAACCTATCCAGATCTGTTCGGTTCTGAGAGACACGGAGACGGTGTCCAATCTCAGGGGGAGGAGATGTAATGACCAAACATTTTACGTAAATAAATTACTTATTTACCCTGTGGTTAAAGATAAAACAAAGATTACCATTTTCTTGAATTGATGGAAATATTATGTGTTAAAAATGAAATAATATGAATTGCATAATTATGTGTGCATGATAATTTCATGTGAAAAGTTATTTTTCTCTTTATGCTTGAGAATGAAAGGAAAAACAGTTGCCAGTACACTAGGGAAAAACCCTAACTGTTTTCTCTTCTCCATAGAAAAGGGGAAAGAAGAAAAGACCTGGGTTGTTTTTGGAACAAACAGGAAAAAAAAAAAAAGAAAAAGAAGGCACTGAGCAAAAGAGAGAAGTGCTACGTCTGGTGAGGACCAGATAGCACAGGCACATTTGTGCTTCCTATTGCAGAGGCTGTGGCCGGCAAAGGATCGCTTGGGGGAGAGACGCAGTACAGACGACTGGTCTCGTGGCTGGGAGGATAGCAAGCATTAAATAGCCTTCTACGGGTGGTAGAAGGGCGGAAGAAAGCAACAGGGATACAGGTAAGTATTTCTACTTTATAAGACCTGAAGATTAGATATTAATGATAGTACTGATAGCTTGTTTATGATTACTGTAACATTATTTAAACAGTAAGGCAGCATCTGGTTTTATTAAAGGTATTACTGTCATTTACATTGTTCTGTATACCAGATATATGACAAAGGGAAAGAGAACTGATATTAGAGAACTACATAGTATCTATACAACATATCTTGTTCATTACACTAATGTGAATCATAAATAAAGAGAACAGATAACTAAAGACTGCGTATATTTAGTTCTGTACAACAACATATATGATAAGAAAGAAATAGATAAATAAGCATGCAGAGTATTAACCTTAGCAGTCAGACTGTGATTCATGGAAAGAACAATAATGATAGAATGAGGTCTAACTGTTATTGTTTAAATATACATCATGAATGCAGATAACCAATTCTGTATTAGATGCGGAATATAGAAAAAAACTGTAATTGTTAACTGACAGGTAAACAAGAATAGAACCCTCGTAATACTAGGCGGAATCTGTAATTTTTGGGTACAAATAAGTAGCATATATATAAACCAAAAGATTTATTAAATCAAGGATACAACTCGCATAAGTAATATTGACTATTACAGGATATATCCACGAAGGCGATAGCTTTGCTAACCTGTTCAGAAAGAACATATGGGTAATGCGTAAAGAAACAACCATGACATAATATAAACATAGGACCTCAACAGCGAAGACCATAACCCAACTACAACAAATATAAGTTGCGGTACGGGCAGTATGCACAGGTGGATACCACCTGGTAGCGAGAAGCTACAGCATGACGCCGAGGTATAAATACCAGAAATCCATTGTCAGAGTAAACACTCAGAGGATTACTCATTGAGCAATAAGAAAAGCTAATTAAATTAAACAGCTTGAATCCAGGACCATGCATGCGCGGAAATGATAAGGGTAATGACAGAATGCGCTCAAGCAATAACATTTCTCAGCCGAACCGGCCTTTCTCTAAAAACCCAGAATCATTATACAGTGAAAGCTTGTTAAAAATCAGATTATTTGCACAATGAGCTAACCATAACGAAAGGTATCATCAACAGCATTATAAGTACGAATCGAGCAATTATACCCTGTAATCATGAGTAGGCCGACGGTCGAGTAAGGCAAGGCTGTTAATAACCTTAGAAACCCTTACAGATGAAATAAACAACATGTATATACACAATCATTGACATTCGATGAGCATAGGAAGCAAACCCCTGTCTATTAAATCATCAAAATGCATATATTATCGAATAATGAGTACAGGGAAAACCGTCACGGACTGAGACCGACAAAGTTGGGAACAACCCATAATTCCCTAATATATATCAAACTGTAATCATTGTGACCGATTTCATTATGTACAAGTCAACTGAAGATTGAATAATCATAACAGAGTCAGGGTTGCTCGAGAACCAACTCGGCTCGTGAACTAACCCTCAGAATAACCTATAGCCCTAAGAGTTGTAACTAAACATTGGGTCCCGGAGTAAATCAGGTAGCAAAAGGAGAAACTCTGTCATACGCCTTCGATAACAGGTTTAGCAACATTCCTGACAGGAAAGAATAGCATAAGGGCGACATTCGTAACAGTAAGTAATGAATGGATGCAGCGAATGGAGGAAGCTTACCTGGTCAGGTCAAGTGTGGCAAAAACTCTGCACCATCCTTGTATCCGCTACCGTCAAGAAACTCGCCTGTACCTGCCAGCAACAACCAAAGGATTACCAACTCATAATTTACAGTGAGAAGAGGGTTATTGTAAATTCACAGTGGAGGATTACCTGCCTGTCCATGAACGCGCCGAAGGAGGACACCAACAAAGCTCTCCACCAACAGTAGTTCGCGTGACTGTAGCTGTAGCAATGGCGGAGAATGGACCGAAAGATCTATGGCGGACACCGAAGGAAGGAGCCACTTTGGGAGACCAGAGCAATGACAAATGACCCGAAACTTCAGGCTGTAAACCCTAAATACAATGCCGCCAAAACCCTTAAGCTCTCCACCGTTCGATCGATGAGAACCATCGAGGCCGTCCATCACAATGTCGATCCCGAGGAAGTTGTAGCCACGCTGTGGCAATAAATTCCTCAGCTACCAGATCAAAATATCTGTGTAGCAAGTGGATGCGTGAACTGAGAGCAGGTGTCATGCGTTCATTCATTATAAAATGAAATAACAAGGTCGATCAATGTCATGGTCCGTTAACTCTATAATTATATGGTTCTGGCATTACTTCTTATAAACTGAAGTTATATAGTAAATAAACCAAAATTCATATATCAAGTCACGTCACCATGGTAATGCATGCCACTTTGACCGAGTATCGGGTAAAAATCAGGGGTATAATAAATTTTGTTTTTGTATGTAAACTTTAAGTATAGAGGGTTATGACATATGGTATCAGAGCCCAGATACAGCACTGTGGCCTCTGGGCAAGACAATAATGAATGGATCTTGTAGTAAATGAATTAATGGATAATCATTCCATTATTACTCTTGAACGGTTTTCTTTTACAGGAGTGGATTCTGAGAACGAAAGACATGAGGAGGGCAGAAAAACGTCCCGACGACCTGTAATGGGACAGGGCATGACCGGCGCAGACAATAACCCAGAGCTGTGGGTAAAACTTGGAGAAGAAGCCAGAATTACAAATCAAGCCATCTTGGAAACAGTACAAGAGCTGAAGAATGAGATGGCTCGATTACGAGAAGACAATGCTCGATTAACAATAGAGCAAGAAAGGATTTTAAAAAGTTTGTCCGATAGACAAAATCAGCTACCAACTAATCCTAGTGCGGAACATCCAAGGATGTCAGAAGAACAGAATCATCACATACCCCCTGAAGGATCAGAAGAACAGGAAGAATGCTCAGACAATGCATTCGAACAACAAACCTCAAAAAGACAGAGGATGGAATTACAAGAAGAATTCCGCAAGATTAAGCCACCACATTTTGACATAGAACATGAGGAAGCAACTGAAGCATGGTTAATAAACATGAACAAGTATTTCCAACTTTATGAATACGATCATAATCTTAAAGCACGACTGGCTATCTTTCAGTTGCAACGAAAAGCTACCTTATGGTGGGAAGAGGTGAATATTGTAAAAGGGGTTACCGAACAAAACATAACCTGGGACAATTTCCAAAAATTCTTTAAGGAGAGATATTTAACTGAATGCTTCTATGATGAGAAAGCCAGAGAATTTCATGATCTGCGATTGAGACAGCAGACCATGGATGAGTTCATTACCCGTTTTACTTCCTTACTTCGCTACGTACCATATATAAGGGAGGAAAAGGCGAAGGTGCAGCGATTCGTTAGTAGTTTACCCCCGTACATGCGGGAAAGAATTGAATTCGATAATCCAAAATCGATGGATGAAGTCATCCGCAAGGCTAGA
>APFE031389480.1:11684-35300 GCA_000404065.3 Pinus taeda | reverse complement strand
ATATTATTCATAAGCTTTATAATACCAATCGCTTAGGTATATTAATCTAAGGGTTCATAATACTAGAGTATAATATTATTCATATGGTTTATAATATTAATCACTTATGTTCAATATAAATCATGGTCAACTAAGGGTTTATATGCTTTGGATTTATAATATTATTCCCTTGGGTTTATAATACCTTGGGGTTTTAGTATTAACGCCTTGGGTTTATTATTCCCTTGGTTTTATAATATTAGTCCCTTGGGTTTATTAATCTAAAGGTTCATATTTCTTTGGTTCCACATTTACTAATTGTAGAAATTAGGTTGTAGATTTGTAACTACTCGTGAAGTTTTAAAGTAAATCACAAGACACAGATCTACACTACTACTTTATGAACATTAATTCATAATTTTGAACAAAACTATCAAACATGCAAGAATGAATAATACAAATGCAACAAGTATTTTTATCTGGGGAAATAAATTTACTAAAAACCCCAATGCCTCTTGGATTAATAAAATGAAATAGAGATGTTTTATAACTTCTTTACTCAACTGAGCTCACCCTACAGGTGCACAACCTATCTCTCTACTCGGTAAAGGCCTCTGACCCAAACTTAGTCAAGTTTTGCCTCAGCTTGAGATACTATTTCTTTGTGTTGTTCCTTGAGAAATTAACTCCTTATTATTTAGGAACCTAAATCAATTGAATTGCACAATTTCTTTTGTTTTATCATTTTACTGAATGCAACACTAGTACACTCAATACTAGTTTACAACTGATGTTACACTACCTTGGAATATCCACCTCAACTGGGTAACGAATTCTATGAATGCACTAGCTATTTTAGGTCGATTGATCAATTAACTAGATGATCACTGAGTTTGAATTAAGTCCTACTGCTTAACTGACCTTCCACTAGTTCCTCCAAAGGTTGGAACTAGTTTAACTAGAAACAACCTGAGAAAACCGACCTTGATTACTACAAATTAGCAATCACACATGCAGAACTGGACTCTAACTCCTCCAACTTGAACTTATTGAGTAAATTGGGTGACACAAGACATGTCACACAAGTTAACATCATCTAAGTTGTGTGATGATGTGGAAATTCAATTTTTCTCAATTTAATCAAGGAAAAAATCAAATTGAGAATTTCTTGCTAAATTTTTCAACACTCCCTCTTAGCAAGAAAGGGACTATCAACCACCCTGATAATGCACCTGTGGAACTAAAACTTAAATCTTGATAAGGTATTTGTCAAAATATCAATGCCTTTCTCCTTTTTCGAAATGTAATGCAACAACATTATCTGCCTCTGCACAGAATCTTGTAAATGGTGATACCAGATATCTATATGCTTGGATTGATTGTGAAAAATAGGATTTGCAAATATTTATATGCAACTATTATTCTCACAGTAGATCATAGTTGGGTCCATCATCTAACCAAACAATCCAACAGGTATCTTTCTCATCCAAATTGACTCACATGTTGCATGGCTGGTAGCCATGTATTCTTCTTCTATTGAGCTGAGTGCCACAGATCTTTGCTTCTTGTTGTACCAGGAAATCTCTGCAGATCCAACACTAAAAATTACACCTGATGTAATTTTTTGGTCTGATGGACTCCCCTCCCAATTTGCATCTATGAAGCCACATAACTTCACTCCCTTTGTCTCTCTATAACATATTCACTGGTTAGTGCCTCTGATGTACCATATAACATGCTTAGTTTCCCTCCAAAATAATTTGGTTGGCCTAACCATAGCTTGGCTCAGTTGGTTGACTACACAGAACATATCTAGTCGCATGTTCACAAGATACATTAGTGCACCCACTATCTGTCTGTAAACAGTAGCATCCACTTCCTCACCTGAAGTGGTGTCCTCTTTCATCTAGTTCGTCACTACAGGTGTCTCCATGGGTTTGCAACTCTCCATATGGAACCTCGATAGTATCTCATTGGCATACTTTCTCTAGGAGAAAAAACATTCCCCATCACCTTTCCATAGTTCCAATCTGAGGAGGTAGTGCATTGACCCATGTCCTTCATTTCAAACTCTCTTACAAGGTCCTCCTTGCAAGACCTGATCAATAGCTCATCACTAGTTAAATTCAAGCCGTCAACATATAAGACAATAATCAACAATTTACCTTCTACCTAGATATGATAGAGATTTTCATCCTCTTCACTTTTGTTGAAGCCCAACCCGCTGAGATAGCTATCCATCCTGGTGTACCAAACACGGGGTTCTTGCTTGAGAATGTACAATGCTCGCTTGAGTTCGTGTGCATGAGACTCTCGATCAAAATTATCTAAGCCTTTTGGTTGCTCAATGTACACCTCCTCCTCAATAACTCCATTGAGGAATATTGTTTTCACATCCATCTAGTGGATCTTCCACCTCATCTGTGCAGTCAGAGTAAGAATAGAGCTAATGGATGAGTACCTTGCTACAGGAGAAAAGGTCTCCTTATAGTCAATCCCCTTAACTTAAGAGTATCCCTTGGCCATAAATTTGGCCTTGTAATTTTCTATTCATTTGTTGCATGCTTTACCTTGAAGATCCATCTTGATTCCACAACTGATTTATATGATGGTCTTGCTACCACTCCCGAAACATTATTCTTTACAATGGATTTTTATTCGTCCACCATTGCATCAACCCATATAAGTCTCTCCATTTCTTTCTCAAACGATGATGGCTCAGTCTCTACAAGACCATCCATCAGAGCCATGTAACCGGTGTACTGAATTAGTGACCTTATCTTCTTGCATTGATTTGAAGGATCACACACATTCTCCCTCACGTCTTGCACAAGTCTGTTAGCTTCCCTAGTCCTTTTCCTACCTTCGTTCTGTTTGAGTGGTTTTCTCCACTCCCTGCTCCTTAACTTGTGGCTTCTCCACAAATTCTTAAGGTTCCTCCTTTGGAGCTAAATGTTCCTCTTCTGGTGGGATATGAATCTCCCTCTCAAGAGATAATCACATGGATTTTTCTTCATCAAATTTCACATCCCTTCACACAACTATCATTCTGAGGGATGACAAGTACACATGGTAGTTGTGTGGAGTTTATGTTTAACCCACAAATACCCCCAATTATATTGTTGGCTATAGCCTCTCCTTGATTCTTTGGAGACATGGTAGTAAAAAGAGGCTCCAAAAATACTAAAGTGCGACACATATAAATTCCTTCCTGAGAAAGCCTCCTCTGGTACAATCATGCCAATAATCTGATGAAAACTCTGGTTCTGCAAATAGATTGTTGTGTTTCATACCTTCACCCACAAATGCATAGGTAGGCCTTGTTAGTGAAACATATCCCTCGTTACTCCCACAATGCTACGGTTCTTCCTCTCAGGCACCCCATTCTGCTGTGGGTTGTTTGTTGTTGTCAACTGTTGTGAAATGCCTTCTTTTACATAAATATTTTTAAATTCATTCGACACATATTCAACTCCATTATCGCTCTTGAGATCCTTCACCTTCTTTTCCATTTATTTCTCAACTAGTGCCTTGCATTCTACGAACTTGGAGAATGTTTCACACTTATTCTGCGTGAAGAATATCCAACACTTTTGTGGGAAGTCATCAATAAAAATGACAATATTTGTGCTTGGAAGTGGAGGCTATCGAGAAAGGTCCATAGAAATTAGAGTGGATCCTTTCAAGGATTTCATGTGCTTTACTATCCCAATCATGGAAGGTGTTTTTTGTGTACTTCCCCAATGTACATCCTTTGTATACATAATTTTTCTCAAGTTCTCCTTTAGGGAGGTTTGTCGTTATTTGTTGCATGATCTTCAATGTGCCATGATGCAAATGGAAAAGTATTATATGCCAAAGTTCACCGACATCGCGGCTCTGCACCTTCTCTGCCTTTCTGCTCAATGTAGCATAATCCTCCACACCTAGCTTGTATAGGTTCTTCACACAAACCTCATTATGCTTCACCCATCTAGATATGTTTCTTAGGAATTCCTTTCCTTTGTTGAAGATCACATTATAACCATGGTCTTCCAAAACTACAACAAATACGAGATTTTTCTTTAGGCCCAAAATGACCATCGCATCATTGAGCTTGATGGTCGAGCCTGACTCCCTCTGAAAGGTGACTGTACCAATCCTAGTCATGTTATAACTTCCATCATCCCCCATCTCAATGTGCATATGTAAATATTTCTCCTCCATGTCACTGAAAAAGTCTTTGTTGCTCGTCACGTGGAACGATGCACCTGAGTCCAAGTACCACACACTCCCCATCACTATGTTGATCATGCATACAATGAGGGTAAATTCAAGCTCTAATTATGAAGTCGAAGCTTCACTTGTTTCTCCTCCTAAGGTCTTCTTGCTTGCCTTCTTGTGTGGACACTTCGTGGCATAGTTCCTGAATTCATGACATCGGAAGAATTTATTTTTTGACAAATATTTCTTCTTGCCACCTTGACTACATTCTAGTTTGGATTATGGTTTCTTCCCTTTTCCCTTATTTTCCTTTCCATCTAATGCAAAATTTTCTTCATCCTCTCCCTTGGATGAAGTCCATCTTTCATATTTCACCTTATTTTCTCCTATACCAAGTTGGACCATAAGTGCTCCCAACATGGTAGTTTCTCACTCCCATTCACCAGATCGCCATAGCTATGCTAGCTCTTGGGAAGGCCCTGAAGGGCTAAGGTTACAAATTATTCTTTAGGGACATTAACACTGACCTCGTCGAGTTCATCACGACACTGTGTAAACTTGCTCAAATACGGTGGAATTATGTCATTCTTCTGCATATTGATACTTCAAAGTTTATCTTTGAGTGCTAGCTTCTTATGGTCACTACTATTCTCAAACAATTATGTCAGTTCTTTCCACATCGTTAAGGAAGTTTCTTTCCCTTGGAAAATCAAGACAATATGATCTCGTACTCCCTCAAAGACAATTATCCTCACCTTGACTACATATTTCTTCCACTGAGAAAGGTTTTGGGCATCAGATTCTTGAGATTTTGCAACATTTGTCTTGATGTATTTTGGCAATCCATTGTCATCCAATATTGCCTCTATGTGGTCCTTCCATGCAACAAAATTATAGGTTCCTTCCAAGGCATACTATAGCCTTAGTCCATTGAAATTCATATTCCTAGCTCTAAAGAAATCTAGCTACATTGATCTTCAAATTCAAACCTCTGAGATATAACTTCTAATTTCCTACTCTAATGTGAATCCAACTCTAGTACCATCTATAAATTAGGTTGTATATTTACAACTTCTCATGAATTTTTAATCTAAATCACAAGACACAGATCTACATTATTGCTCTGAGAACATTAATTCACGATTTAAAACAAAATTATCATACATGCAAGAAAGATAGTACACATGCAATAAGTATTTTTATCTGGGGAAAGAAATATTCTAAAACCCTAATTCCTCTTGCATTAATCAAATTAAATAGAGATGTATTATAATTTCTTTGCTCAACTTAGCTCATCCTAAAAGTGCATAACCTATCTCTCTGCTCACTAAAGGCCTCTAACCTAAACTTAGTCAATTTTTTCCTCGGATTGAGTTCCTATTTCCCTTACGTTGTTCCTTGAGTAATTAGCCCCTTATTATTTAGGAAATTCTCTCAATTGAATTGTGCAATTACTTTAGGTTGATCATTTGACTACATGTAACACCTGTACACTGTAGACTAGTCTGCAACTGATGTTACACTGCCTTGGAATCTCCACCTCAACTAGATAACTCAAATTATCTACATAAATATTTTAGGTTGAATGATCAGTTAATTGGATAATCATTGAGTTTGACTGAAGTCCTACTACTTAATTGGCCTTCCACTAGTTCCTCCAAAGGTTGGAACTAATTTAACTGAAAACAACCTCAGATAACTTACCTTGATTACTATAAAATAGCAATCACACAAGTAGAACTGAACTCTAACTCCTCCAACTCAAATTACTGAGCAAACTAGGTGACACAAGCCACGTCGCACAAGTTAACATCATCCAAGTTGTCTGTTGATGTGGGAGTTCGAATTTTATCAATATAAACAAGGAAAAATCAAATTGAGATTTTCTTGTTGCATTTTTCAACACTAATGTGGTTCTCCATGTGATTGATATATGCATATCGACATATATAATTAATGTAAATTAATAATTATTATTTATAATAAATAATATTATTATTCTTATAATAGGTTATTATTATTATTATTTTATATTATTCGTTAATACTGTTTATCACTATGAAATGTATATTATCATTAATATTGCATCTATATCATAAAATTCCTAGCGAGTGGTTTTTTCAACCAATTTTTACCAATGTGGTTGTACACGTGATTGATATATGCCTATCGACGTATATCAACCACATTTATCATGGTTCAACATAATATTCATGTTGATTATCTTGACCAAATCAATCATGATTATGATGTGTTAGTGTTCAAATTTATATATTATTAATGTGTAAATTAATAGATCAATGTAATAGATTAATAAACCTAAGGGATTCATATTATAAATCCAAGCAAATAATAAACCAAAGGGATTAATACGAAAAACCCAAGCAATTATAAACCAATGGAATAATGTTAAACCAAAGGGATAAATATTCTAAGCTCAAGGTATAAATATTATAAACTCAAGGGGTTTATATTAAACCCTAAGATTAATATTATAAATTCTATCAATAATATTTAACCTTAGGGAATAATAAACCTAAGGGATTAATATAAAAACCCAAAGCGATTATAAATCCAAGGGAATATAATAAACCCAAGAGTTTAATACTAAAAACCTAATAAATTATAAACCCAAGGGAATAATATTAAACCCTAGGGATCAATATTATAAACGCGAGGTATATAAACCATAAGATAAATATTATAAACCCTAAAATAAACATGGTTGGCCATGGATTACCATTGTTGATTTTCATATTGAGATTGTCTCAATATGGAAGTCAAGCATGGTCAAACATGGTTCAACGTCGTACTGTGACAATGTATGTGTGAATATGAAAATCAACAATTGTAAACCATGGTCAACAATGTTTATTTTAGGGTTTATATATGTTGGGTTTATAATATTAATCCGTTGGGTTTATATTCTCTTGGGTTTTTAGTATTAATCCTTTGGGTTTATTATTCCCTTGGGTTTATAATATCAATCCCTTAGGTATATTAATATAAGGGTTCATATTCCTACGGTAAAATATTATTCAGAGGATTTATAATAGTAATCCCTTAGGTTCAATACAAACCATGGTCAATTTATATACCTTAGATTTATAATATTAGTCTCTTGCTTCTCATGCATTTAGAGAAGGGTCCTAAAATTTGTCAAAAACTTGTCCTCAGAACATGCACTTTTGCACCCTCCGAGGAGGTTTTGATGAACAAATGGAACAGGATTTATTGATATCTACGTTTAATATCTACTACTGAAATTTCACTTTTGTACTCTTAGTAGATGTTGGATTAAGAATAGATAAATCATTATTACTTGAGCTCATGAGTAGAACTAGTTATAAATGGTACTTTTATCTCTTAATGAATTCTGCTTATGTGTTAAGGTGATATTCATGTTTAGTTATTTATATATGAATGCTTGAATGCTTGAGTTATCATTTGGCACTTCTGTACAGTGATAGCTATTTAGTTATGCTTAATATATGAGTGACTTATTATGTGATATGTTTTTCACAATTGTTTCGTCTAACTTTTTATACAAAACAATTTATCTTTATTGAATTCTTTTCTCATAGCAATTGAATGATCTTTATTACCAATTTCCATTATAAATTATTTTAGATTGCATAACAGAAATATTAAATCCCGGGTTAGTTTTAGAATTAGATATTTCTATTTATTAGAATACAATTGCATGTTGTTAAATTAGATTTAGAATAAAAGCATTTTACTTAGAAATTATTAGAAAGGAAATATCAATCCTCAACACACACACACATAGATTGGGAAACTGGACCCATATCCTCAGTCAAACCGACTATACCAAACGAAAAGGAGCTACTAACCAAGGTTCAGACTGAGTGGGTATCCCCTTGTTGTAGACCCAATTTTCGAGGCTTCAACACCTACATACTAGATCTCACACTTCATCAGATATTCGATACTTGCACACCTTGGCCTAATGATCTTCTCCTCCTTTTATAGTTTTAGGCCTTTCTCAATACCATGGACCAAAACCACTTAGGACCAATACCTAGGACCAAATATTTTGGACGAAAAACTTAGTTTTCCAAGGTATACACACTTTTCTTTCCGTGAAAGTGCATGTGTACGTATACACAACTTGTATATAATGAACCTATGTATATATGCAGCTTAGTCAATGGTGAACCTGCATATACCTCTCTTTCTTCATTCTATGAAGACTGATCTGTAATTCTTTGTTGTTTTCCTGCTATACTTTGATCTTTCATCTGAGTGAGTTGCCATCAAGGACAATACCTAAATCATAATGCCAACAGACCATATATCATTAAGGAGATCACTGATGGGCGTGTAGTTCAGCTCGCGAAGCTGAATGGGGAATTATTTCCAAGAAAAGTCAATGGGAGTTGATTGAAGCTGTACAGGGGTGATCCCACCCCTACACAATGATTATATGGATGTGGGATAGTCTTAGTGTTCTAGGCAGTTGCAAGGGAACACAAGACTATAAACGACACTGCCAAAAGAAGGATTGGGAAAAGTGATGGGGTTGCATGAAATATCAAGGCAAGGTGTAGAGGAGAGCTGAGATGAAGGAATTGTGCTAGGATGGTGCATCCCAAATAGTCGGGCCAAAATATAATCATTGGTAGCATTGTCACTGATTGGATGATGATTTTTCCATTAAAAGGAGTGGGGCGGGGGGTGGAGAATTTAAGATTCATATCTTTGGAAATAAGCCACCAAACACGCATTAATGATAGGGAATTGGAGGGAACAATCATATTTGAACTCAAATTTAGTTATAAATATGGTATCCCACTCTGCATTTGAACAATTTTCTTCTTGAGAAATTTCCTTAAGTTGTTGAAATTGTGTTTAGCACATTGTTGTATGTCTTAGAAGGATTAGGAGAGCATTCTTTCATAGCCAGAATTCACAAACTTACCTAATTGAGACCACAAGATAATCCTCGAGAGAATGAATGCAACACCACCTGAGACAGAGGTGGCCCAACCTGTACCTATATGGTTGCCTACTACTATGCCTAGGTCGCCAAGGCCTAAGCCATCTACTTCCATGGTGGGAGATAAGAAGTAGAAGAAGCCCTAGAAAGCACCGGTGTGAAAATCACTATGGAAAAACCTGACCAAAATTTTCCAGAAGGGAAAGATGGATAAGTCCAAATAGCTGACAAAGTCATTGGACCTAGATGAGGAAGAACTGAGTGGAAGAAAATATGAGATTGACTATTGATGCAGAGGGGGTTGAACAAATAATTCGGCTACCGCCGTATATACCACCTAGAAAATTCATGGAGAAAGTTCCCAAAGACCCAGATTTTGAGAAGTTTATGGTCTCTACAACTTTGCTGCTGAAGAATGTGTTATTTGAGGGTGCGTTGTTGGCTCAGATAGAAAACTTAAAAATGGAGGATTGAGACTCGAGGGACCATGAGATATTTTCATAGTTGGCACCGAGTAAGTACCTCAAGAAGGTCTACTATGAAGAGTCAGATGTCATGCAACTTGAACCGATGAACTGGGTGACTAGAGTTGGGGCACGAGCCTCCTAAATATGTTGTGGGTGCTACAGTTCAGTCACACCACTATTAATACAATTTGTCTGTGCCAATTATTGACACTGGTGCAGGATGGGTGCCTCATGTTGGGAGGGCCCATTCTGATCATTGATATGCTAATCCACTACATAAGGTTGCTTCCATCCCAAGGAGTGGACCCTGCGGAGGCTTTCATAGGAAAGTTGTAGGAAAAGAAGTTGGTGGATTAGATGAAGAGTGAGTTCGGTCTAGTCAAGAAGTCATGTGGATATTCCATTCTGTCCATATCAGATGGCATGGTGCAGTTTGTTGTGCAAATATTGGTCGGTAAGATAATGAGGAAGTGTCGAATCAATGAACTGCTAGCACTAGTCATCTCTTTGGCTACATAATGCACCAAAGGAGTCCAGTATAACTGGGCTCAATATTTATGTCATGAATTCTTGGAGGAATGCAGAGAAGCCAAATATGAATGCAAGTCGTTCCACTACTCATGGTTGTTACTATTGATTGCATTGGTGGCTTGGAGGACACTTGAAGAAAGCGAATTCCCTCAGTAGGACTCAGACCTACCTGAGGGTGCGAAGTGCACTTCACTATGGGCTACCAAAGACCCCACGTGAGTGATGGTGACAAATATATTTTGGGTCCTTTTCGAGTCAAAGCTAAGTATGGTGATTAACCATCGGCCAAGGTTATCACCAATTTTTCATGAGTAGTATGCGAATGTCCCAGACTTCAAGGAAAATTTCCATAATCTGCACATTCACTCGAAGAAATATGCTTAGGGAATATGGTACAAGTCCTCATATTTAGTTGCCGAAGATGATATTATAGTAGTGGTCAGTCAGTGGCCAAGTGATTGGTTGACCCCCTCTAATGCTGACACAGGAATGAGTAAGGTTGTTGAAGGAAAAGTAGAGTAGACCACAGTGACGACAATAGCAAAAAAGAAGAAGGAAGAATAGAAGGCTTTTGCTAGGGAGAAGTTCATGACAAAAGAAAAGGTCACGCAATAGAAAGAAGCTACTGCAAAAGAGAAAGAAGTTGCTAAGAAAGAGGTGGTTATGTTGGCTTAAGGGGGCTTCACCCAGGTTCAGAGTTGTTCATGCCAACCAACAAAAACCTAAATGTTGGCCCTTTTAGAAAAATCCTTCATAGTGTAGGTTGTAGTCTCACCCGAAGCAGTATTGGTAGGTGCTAGAACTAGGTTTCTGCATCCTGGGACATGTGATAAACAATTCTTAGGTTCTAACAGTTCAGATCTGTCTTCACAAAGATCAGTATACTTCTAGGGCTCATTACTGTAACTCTATGAAAACACCTTCCAAACCTTTGCAAAGGTCTACGATTAGTCTTTTCTGACCTTAAACAGATGATTTATCTATTTTCGCACATCATTAAACAACCCTAGATCTGAATTCATGCAGATCTATCCAATCCATCAGAAAACATAACATAAATAACTTTTAACTTCGCGAAAGTAGATAACTACTCATATCATGGATTATTAAGATAGAGTTAGTGATTTCGCACAACATTCATTCATTATTTTGTAAAACCATATCGTTAAGTGAGATAATATAACATAACCATATTTGATAGAAATTCATAGTAATTCTTCAAAATTAGTCTTTATTGATCTTCATTGTTGTTCGTAGACTCATCTCCAAAGTCTACCAAGGCCTCCTACACACTCAGCTACAAGAGTCTTCCCCTTCTTGCCTAAGTACAGGAAGCGGAGCCTTCATGCCTTAGCACTTGCCCAAAACAACAAAAACCATTTAGCGTACCCAATTCTCTATCAAGAGTCATCCTTAAGACTTTCTATGTATCGACTATTTATAGCTTCCTTCCATACAATACCATGGTCTGTGGAATATGGGAGACTCTTAAAACTAACCAAAACAAGAGGCTAAGACCCCTTTGACTCCTATCTATCTGTGCGCTCCGCATCCACATTTCACGGAGACTTTACATGTTTTACAAAATATTATACGAACTTAGGTTAACTAATCCCAAAAACTGACCCTATGGACCCTATCCAAACAAGCCCCCAACACAAATATCATGGAATGCCCTCGAGTCACTTAGTTTGTGCCTTGACCTTGCTGCGAAGACCACCTAGTTCAACTTGCAACACTGCAACTTCAGAAGCGCTCTACGCTACCGCCTGTTATACCTCTTCGACCAATTTATCTATTATCAGGTCCTCAACTATTAGGTGAATTTTCCTCAGCATCTATTGTAGTACCTTTAGCTTTTCCTCAAGTGATAGACTAAGCTAGCAAGCATCCTCTAACCATAGCTGTAATATGGTCTTTAACAATGCCTCTTTTTGTTGCAATTCTTCCACTTGTGCTTGCAGCTGCTTTCCCTCTTGTAACTCCACGAGGCATTGCACTGGAACCAAAGTATGCATAGTTGCTTAGACCTCATCATACTTCTATTGTGTCTCACGTACATTAGTGTTCATCTTCTAACAACTGCACGAAAAAGGTTGGGGACAACCTTGGCCTCTGATTAATCACCATATGAACATCCATCTCTACCAAAATCCATAAAATTTCAGACTCATTGATCCTTGTTGGATCCTTTGTTGACCACAATGAGGTGAATCATGTTGCCTCAAGTAAATCTTCCTTGTGCTAGGGGAACTAACTATCCTTTAGCAACCTCCAAGCAACTAACACAATCGACAACAACAACCACGCATAATGGAATGGCTTTCTTTCTTCCTGGGATCCTCGACAGTTTGCAAGGAACTCCTGGCATAGATATTTTGCCCAATTGTATTAGACGCCCTTCATGCACTGTGTTGTAAGTGACACTACCAGCGCCAGAACTCATCCCCATGACACTTCCTCATGATCTTTCTCACAAGAATATACGCATCAAACTGCATTATCTAGTATTGAGTTGAGCGGATAGGGTATCCACGTGACTTCTTAACAAGGCCATACTCCTTCTTCATTTTGTCAGCTAATTATTTTTCCCTGGTTTCCCCTCCCAATGCGTTGTCAGGGTCTGCTCCCTTATATGGAAACTTCTTTATCCTATGGATCAACATGTCCATAATGAAGATGGGCTCCCCAAGTCATAGACACCCATCGTGCACCAATGCGAGGAGCTGGCGCACACACACTGTGTTGATAGTCGGGCAGTGATAATGCAGCATGTAGAGCATGTTTAGCAACCCAGCTTGATCAACCCCTCTGAGCCACTTCATGTGTTCAAATTGCATAACCCTTGTTTCTTCATAATATATCTTTGTCATATATTTGTTGGTTGCTAAATGCGGTAATCTCTCATGGTCCAAAAGGTTCTAGTCCTCCATTTTAGTACTGGAATGTGTGCTAACCTAGGACCTTCAAATTCAACCTGCTCAGGTAGCATGGGCATCGAAACCATGAACTTCTTGGAATCTAGGTCCTTGTTAACTTTGATCTGCCCCTTCCGCAGAGGGATATACTCGAGAAGCCGAGAAACAATATCGACCTCTTCAACATCCAACTCTTGTATACCATGTTACTCTTCTTCCTCTAAATCAAACACTTTCTTTGGTTGTATATATTTCTTCTCTTTTTCGTGCACTTCTAGATTCTTCCTCGGTGACATTCTCACTTGTATCGGCTTCTTCTACTTCTCCTTTGCGAATGTTGTTTCTCTTTTGCAGCTGGTTTCTTCTTTGTTGTTATGGATGGTTTTTCCTCGATGACCTTGATGCGGTAGGCACAGGGGTTGTAGCTTCCATATTTGATATTTCAGGGCCCATCACATGGGAAACATCAGCTTCAGAACTCATGACTTTAGTAAGGTCGGTGGGAGTCATTTGCTGGAGAATGGCCTTCTAGTTCCATGCAGGTAAGGCATTAAATGCAGGGCTTTCTATGAAATCCTCCTAGAATTGACGACTCATAAACTTCAAAAAACAAATCACCTAGACAAGTCTTAGAATGCAAAGTGTTCTTTCGTGGTCCAACATGCAAGATTTATAAGGGATATTTGAATTCAAATCTGACCATTCCCCCCAAATTCTGATAATAAATTCCTCTTTGTCGGGAGATCCTCAAAGAGTTTTGCCATAAATAGTTCCTACCCGCTCCTCTTAACTGATCGTTTGCCATCAAATCATGAATATTAACCTCAACAACTACTTTTGGACCCAATTGTGTGGCACCATCCTCCATGGCACATCTCATCTAGTGCAGCTTCGCCTAGCTCACCCCTGTCATCCTTTGTGTAGCCTTCTACCATGTTCTTCACCTCATCAGGAAATGTAGTTTATAGCCCCGCAATCCCTTACAACTACCTGGATTAATAAGATTGTCCTACTGCCATATAGTCATCGTGCAGAGGAAAGATCCCCTGTGTATAGCTTTAGCCTACTTCCATTCACTTTTCCACGGAATGGTTCCCCAGTTAGCTTTGCAAGATGAACTATGCCACCATCCATGATCTCCTTAATAACATATAGCCACAACCAATGCATTTAAATTTTTTTTAGTAACTTTGTGAACTTGGTATCATGTAAAAACACCAAGTCATCCACCTTGAGCGTGTGCAACTTAATATGTTGATCATGCAATGCTTTCTCACATTTATTTTTCACTTGTTGATGAAATCCTACAAGGAAGTGGTCTTCTTCTAACTCCATGATTTGCGCGAGCCATACTTCCAAGGTCTCGTGGTTCACCATCTCAGTCAATACTACAATTCATAAACTAGGCACAATTTACTCCATTAGCATGACTGCTTCAATTCCATAGACCAACCTAAATGGAGTTTTTCTTATTAACTTCTTGCGGGTCATCCTATACGCCCATAATATGGTAGGCATGCATATGTCCCAGTCATTCCTCTATGCATTGCAGACCTTTGTCAATGCATGCTCCAAAATCTTATTAAAAGCTTCTATAGTTCCATTCACCTATGGGTGATAGGGCATGCTCTTCTGATGATATACTTGAAATTCTTCCAACATCGCATTGATCACGTCATTCAAGAAATGCATACCCCTATCACTCATTAATATCTTTAGGCATCAAAACCTTGTTAAGACATACTCAAATAGAAACTTCACAGTAGTGGTCGCCGTACAATCCTTCACTGGCTACGCTTCTGCCAATCTGGTTAAATACTTTGTTATAGTAATGATATACCACGTGCACATCTTCTTTCCTTGTGGTTGTATGGGACCTATAAAATCAGTGGCCCCTTTCTCAAATACTTGCAACGAAACTTGAGGATTCGAAGGAAATTCATTCCTTTGTGAAGGCTACCCTATCTTTTGGAAAGCATCGCACACCTTACAGTATGCCTTAGAATCCTTGTGTAGAATTAGCTTCCATAACTTACAACACAAAATCTTTTGCGTGGTCATTTTCCCTGCATAGTGACCTCCTACCACTCCCCCATGGGCTTCAGCTAGGATACTAGCGTGTTCAAACTCTGGAACATACCTTCGCAATATCTCATCTGCCCCCATCTTATACAAATGACTTGCAATTACAGAAAAATTTGCAGTGCGAACTACTAACTCCTTCCTTTGTTGAGTGGTATAACCTTTAGGAGCTTTTCCCGTTGTTAAGAAATGAATAATATTGGAAAAATGATAATCCACGATGCACACCACAAAGAGTTGCATGTTCGGTAGTCATTCCTCCTAACTACTTGGTTCCTCTCCTATTTCAATCTTTGACAGATGGTTTAGGCCTACATTCAGCCTTCTAGGCTTCACAATCACCTCGAATTCATAATCCTAGAACAATGGAAACCATCGCCATATCTCCCCCCTGAACACAGGCTTATTGACCAAGTAATTTAGCACGGAGTGATCCATATACATCTTGATGTGTCTGCCCAACAAATAATGTTTGAATTTCTGCAGCACGTAGACCATTGCCAACCCTTTGCGCTCTCTGGTGGAGTAATTCTTCTCAGATTTGAATAAATTTATGCTCGTGAAATCTATCAAATGGTCAATATCTCCCTCTCCTGCCTGTGTTAATATTGCTCCTAGTGCAACGCAAGAAGCATCAACATGCACATGAAACTCCTTTTTCCAATCCAGAAACACTAAGATAGGAGCTATCACCATTTTATCCTTCAAGACATCAAAGTTGCACTAACAGTCTTCATTGTAGCAAAATATCGCATCTTTCTTTAACAATTTTTCCATCGGAACGGTTATCTAGGCATACGCCTTCGTAAACTTCCTGTAGTATCCAGTGTGTCCCACTATCACATGCAACTGCTTGGCATTCTTAGGGGGTTCCAAATTCACAATAACCAAAATCTTTGCAGGGTCCACCATCAATCCCTTCTTACATACAACATTGCCGAGCAAAATCCCAAAAGGCACATAGAATATACATTTCTCTAAGTTTAGTTTGATATGGTACCTTCAATATGTTTCCAGCATGAGGCGCAGACTTGCAACATGTTGCTTCACCAACCCGAACACCGTCCAGTCATCGAAATATACTTCTAGGAACTTGTGAATAAATTCCTTGAACATCGTGATCACTACCTGGGAAAATATTACAGGCACATTCTTCAATCCAAATGGAATAACTGTATATTGGAACCATCCCCACTCTATCGCGAAGTTTGTTTTGCTTCGGTCCTCTAGCATGATCTTTATTTGATGATAACCCAAAAAACCGTCAGTGAATGAATATGCCTCTTGTCTGCCAACATTTTCTAATACTTCGTTAGTAAATGGTGTCGAAAACGGATCATGTACACAAGCGTCATTTAGATTTTGCAGATCTACACATATGTAGATTTCACCCTACTGCTTCTTTTCTCAGACTACCATTGGGCTTACCCAATCTAATTCTTCTATTGGCTCAATCATACCAGCTTCCGACATTTTATCCAGTTCGAGGCCCACCTTCTCCTTATACTCTTGATTCAATCAGTAAGGCACTACTTAATAGTCTTCACATCCAGTTTCAATGTGATCTTCATAACACCTAAATCTCCAACAATCCCTTTCAAATCTAAAAACTTTGTGGGGAATAAATCCTGGTATTTGCGCAACAGTTTGGCCACCTTACCGACTATATCATCATCCCAATAGTCTCTTATCTTCACGAAATTAGGTTCTTCTTGAGATCCGATGTTTACCTATCAATTTTTCAAAGGTTCTGATATGTCCAGGTTCACCACCTTCAGTCCTTTGATTTCACGTTGTCCTTCAGTTTTGGAAATGGTAATATTTTGCGATCATCGTCTTCTTCAGAAATCACATTATAGCATTCCAGTGTGTGGTGCAGCTGTGTACTCCAATCTCGCTCAGTCCATTCGTTCGGTTCCTTCAGCATTCTAAATATAGATGCTTTTATTTCGTGCAGTGCTTCATCAATACTCTCAAAGCCATCCTCGAAGTTGAAGGTTAACATGAAACTTTCTGTTAAAACGTCCCATTCAACACTCTGATGGTGAAGCTTTGTTTCCAAATACCATTTCATTGGCATCATATCTAACGTATGATAGAATATATGCACCCATTGTGGTTGTGGTTTTGTTCCCTAGGCTTTAGTCCATCATGCTAAATGATTGCATAGATCGTCCTTCCCACTATATTTTTCTGTCATTCTAGTATTAGCATAGCTAAACCTTAACTTCATCATTCTTCAGTATTCTCTCCATCCACCAAACCTCTCCTTGTGCGTACCCCACCAACGGGCAAGCGTAGCATGCAACGCCAATTCCAGTGCCTGGAAGTGATGCTCTTCCAATACTTCTCTTTCAAATACATCTAAAACTGATTCCACATCAATCAAACCATCATAGTGCGAAATATTTATTACCTTAGTCAAAACACACCTCAGCGACTTGGTTAGCATGTTGCATCAGAGTGTAGATACTTCATGCAACCTATTCTGCCAATTCTCAAGATCTTTTGAATCTGAGGTGCATGAGCTATCCCTATCACACACAATTCATCCATCGGCTGCAGGATTGATCCAATCCTCATTACACGCTATTATCTTGTATGCTGATCAAGATCATCGTTGCTTTCTACATAGTCGTGCACAGGTTCATTATAACATGCTCATTCTGCATGGTCCAGTGGCACTACAACCTTGAGCAACTTCTTTCCAAATGACATCTTATGCTTCTTCAAATTGATTACCCTGTTCATATCAATAGCCCAACTAATCCCTAACAGTGCGGGGTGTGGGTTACTATCATCCACTATTTCAATAACCTCAAAGTCAGCCAGTGTGCTTGCACCCTCAATGTCCACTATTACACCATATAAGCGCCCCATCGGAATAATTTTCTTTTGATTTTCCATGCGCAACTGAATAGGGGAATACTGCAACGTAGGTCTTCCCATCCTTTCCCATGTTTGCTTAGATAAGTCATTTGCATCAGACCCTAAGTCTAAGATTACTTGGTCTATTTCGTATTCACCTATCTACGTGGTTGGCTTCATCTCGTGCCCCGTTCGTGCCTTATGTTTAGCAATCTTCCTCATTGTGGCGATGTTCAGTAGGAGTCTTTTCCTTATCAGCGCATTTGTCTATTAGGTCTTGCAATCCCTCAATAACTTTCTGATCACGCAACAACTTCATACAAGTCTTCAGAAAGGTAGCTAGTATTTAAGGATCTACTTCTTATGACACATTAGTCTCCAGCATTTTCTTTTGACTTCTTGAGGTGGAGGCCTCAATGAAGTTCTTCTTTTCTTCCAATAAAGTTTCTTTAGCACAATTCAGATCAAAGACAACTTCTTCCTCAACAGCCTTGCGTACCCATCCATCTTCCTTGGGCTGCTTACCTTTATCTATGCTAGTCATTATACCACTTCTCAACACAATATTGATGGTCTAATCCTCTTCGCGGGGCTCATCCCTCATCATCTGAATTTTCTGCATAGGCTGTTGGGTTTGCGCCTTCTTCTCTTGCATATTTTCCATAAGGACCAGATATTCCTCTATGACATGGTCGAACTGTCAACAATACTAACATGATGGGTGCATGGGGTTTGTAAAATCTCTCGTGAAATGGCCTTCTTCACCACAATTATAGCAGATGACTTTGCCCATGCCCTCAAGTTGGTCCAGTGCCTCCATGCATTTCTCCTACACCCTGATACTAAGGCCGGTTCTCTGCCTGCATCCTATTGGTAGGGGTCCTGTCCATCATCAACTCATAACTTCTATAATGGAATTCATCATGCCCTACTAGCTTACAAAAATTTCAAAATAACTACTAAGGGGTCTGTACAAACTTTTGCAATAGATGATAGTTATCAGTAGCATGTTGTCCTATAACCTGAAAAAAAGTGCACCACAGTGCAGATCTCACGTTGTTGGGCATGGAATCCCCCCAAGGCATGTTTTGGGGCTCAAAGCTAACCAAATAATGTTGTAAAGCCCCATGAATTATGATCGCGGAAGTATGGTAGAGTCATAGGGTTGTCCACCCTAGTTTGTAATGTAATTTCCACCTACCCATGGTCTGCGGACCATGGGATTGTATAAATAGAGTGAGGCTCTAAGTATAAAAGAGAGTGACTTGGAGAGAAGTATGAGGTAGAGAAGTATAAGCATAGAGCAAGAGTCTAAGTGTATCTTGGGTCGTAGAGTAGGGAAAGGCTCTACAGCTGAGTGCACAGAGGCCTAGATGTCCGCAACTGAGTGCGCAGACCCCTGTAACTGAGTGCGCAGGGCAAATTTGAGTATGTAACCAAAGAAGAGAATAATAAAGAGAATTTTTATCCAATTTCTATGTATTTTTTCTTGATTTATTACATGTTTGATATCAATTGCAAATATACTGTTTATTTATTACGCGCACTTGTATGAATGATCTTGTTGCTAAGTATATTTTACACATGCAAATAAGTTAAGTTAATTAACTAACAGTGGAATACTAGTAAGGACTTGAGTAATAATAGCATTCAGCCCCCGAGTAAGGTTGCACAAAGGCAACATCTCAGGTTGCGGGGTACAGGTGAGTGCGTGTAGCAACATGCGCACAGGGTTGAACCACGGACCACTTGAAACCAATAGACATCTCTAGGGTGCAGAAACTTGGTTCTAACACCCTCCCATATTACTTCGGGTGAGAACTTAGTCTGCGATATGTGGATTGTTGCCAAAAGGGCCAGTAGTACTGGGATTTGTTTGGATAAATCAACTCTGAACCTGGGTCAGGCCCCAATAAGCCAAAAAATGGTTCTGTTTCCGAGACCGAGATCTGCATAAGAGATGTCTGATGTTGTGTCACTAGAATCCAAGAAAGAAAGAGATTGAAGGGTGGTTGGACAGAAAGATTCACGAGTTCCCAGCACAGGAAAATAGGAATCTACGAGTATCGAAGGAACAGTGGTTAGAGCGATACTTATATATGGAAATCCACGAAATTTTCTTTGCATCTTTCCCCTTTGAGTTGTATGAGTGGATCACGAATCTAACAGATAGTCAGGGAAGGTGTAGGCTCGACAAACCTATTGTGTGGACTCTAGAGTTGGTACGTATACTAGAAGCATCAAAAAATAAGGTGGCGTGCGTTGTGGACCATTGGCTTGATTGAATTATAGGAGGGTTTATCACCAAATTCGTGGTAGACATGATAGTTAGCTACAGTGAAGAAAAACGACGCTTCCTCAAAGGACTACAAGGTAAGTACATTAAATCTTTGAACACTTGGATTAAAATCCTACTATGTGAAAAGTGGGTGACGTGAATAAATTGATATTTGGGGCCATACGAAGTGGGAGGATCTACAGAAATGGAAGTAGTCAAGAATTAGAGACTAGTCCCTTGATTTCACCTCTGCAGGAGAGCAAGAAGGAGCTCGTGAAAGTTTCACCCAGAAGTGCGATCAATCTGATAAGACAGCGAATTCCACACATACCACCTCCACCTACACCACAACCAGTTTCACCATCTTCACCCCCATCTTCGCGCACACCACCTCCGCTGCCACCACAGTTTAGTATGGCAAGCGCAATAAAGTTTCCGGTGTTCAAACGGGTAGGGAACGAAGGTTGGGACCAATTCTGGTTCGTGGTAAAGGCCGTATGGGAAGCGCAAGGAATCACTAATGACAACATAAAGAAGGAAATGCTGGTAAGCGCATTGTAGGATCATGCACTAACATGGTATATTAAGCATTCTAATGACCATCCAAACACGAGGATCATAGATATCCAAGAAATGTTGAACATGGAATTTAGCAGGCCAAAATCAGAGACACAGTCAATTATCGGGTTTAAGGAAATCACAATGCTTCTAGGCAAGACCACCTGGGATCTGGATCAGGGACTGAGGAGTATTATTCACAAAGCCAACATGACCTTGATGGATGGAGAACATCGTGCATGGTTTGTAGCGTCCCTAATGTCGTATCTAAGGACCACGCTATCATAGCGGAAGCTATATACTCAAGGCGAAGCCTTGGCGATTGTAATGGGACTGCACGAGACCCCAATACAGGATCCTAGCCCGGGAGTGAAACAGATCCACACACAATTGAAAAATATGTGTCTCAAAATGCAGAGCTTGAAACAAGACAGGACAGCTCACCTAGAAGCGCACGAGGAAGTATGGTGCATAAAATGCAAAGGCCAGGGACATGACAAGGACCATTGTCTAGTCTTCGCAAACTACCTGGTGGGAGGAGGACCAATGCCACTGAGATTAGAGGTGCAAGTGGGGACAAGTGCGACACCTGCATTATGGTGCCCAATTTTTCAGGTAGGAGGGAAGCATGCTACAGATAATTGCCACCTATTATAGAAGTATATGCAGACCTCCCAACAATTGTTCTGTAATTTCTACAGGTCAGTAGGCCATGGTGAATGCACCTGTAGAAGTTATGAACTAATGATGGATTAGACTCCTGCCTATAGGGTTTATACTAAAATGCGAGCCCTTGATCAAAATGCAGGGATGATGCACACTGGATTTCAGCGGCGCGAATGAGGGCGAGGTGGAATCGGGCCAAGAAGGGGTTGCAAACAGCTAATTTGTTACAATTGCGGAGGCCCGAGGCATTATGCCCTCGATTGTACAAATCTGATGAGAGCATCATGTTTATATTGTACCTAGTTTGATCATGAGATAGAGGACTGCCCCACATTGATAGCAAGGTTGCACGATAAAGGAATACTCTAGCCTCCCTCGACTCAGAACCTGCAAATGATGAGGTATGAGCTACATAAGGAGGACCTTAATGTAAACATCGTGCTTCGAAGCAGTATCACGACAGGCGATGACAAGGTTAAGCAGCTAGAATAAAATGCCTAGGTTCGCAAGGCTCCAACAAAGGAACCCGAGTTCGATTTGGAGTGCACAAATGAGACATTCATGGAATGATGAGCTTAAAACATATGACACGAAAGTCATCCAATATGTGATACTAATAAAGGAAGGGACCAAGCCATTCCAACGAAAGTTGGGAAATTACATCTAACACTTGAGCCTCTAATTGAGAAAGAGTTGAGAAAAATGTTGGATTCCCAATTCATTTACAGTGTGTGACACTCAACGTGGGTGTCAAACTTGGTCCCAGTGAGAAATAAGTCCAAGGAAATTTTTTTGTGTGTAGATTTTTGAAATCTCAATCATGCCTCGGACAAGGAAAACTACCCTATGTTGTCTATGGAACAAATATTGCAAAAAATATCAGGGTCTGAAATGTTTTCTTTGTTAAATGGTTATTCCGAATACAATGAGGTTCTAGTTGCAGAGCTTGACAGACTTAATACCTCCTTCCAAATAAAGTGGGACACGTTCTCATTTAGATGAATTCCATTTGGTTTAATCAACACTGGTGAAGCATTTCAATGTGCTATGGATATCGTGTTCCATGAACTGGTTGGACAAAGTGTAGTGGTCTATCTTGACGATGTAACAATGTTCTCCAAACAGAGGTCAGACCACTTACACCACTTAAAGAATATTTTTGAGTGGTGTCACAAGCACGAGATATCCTTAAATCCCAAGAAAAGTATCTTCATAGTGTCTGAAGGTAACCTCTTCGGCCATGTTGAGGCCAAGTAATTACCTATCATTTAATTATCAACCCGGGGGTTTTGTAAAACTTGCGAAGCATGTGTACACTATGTTATAGCATCCATTTTCCATTGTTATTTATATTTTATTTTCAGTTTTATTACAAAATGGAATAAAAATAAAAAAATTATGAAAGAAATGGTTGATTTTATATTTTCAATGGTTTTGAAAGTGAAAAACCCACGAGAAGATCTAGGCCATCCGATCAACAAGCCACAGATCCAATGGTAATCACATAAGTTAACTAGAATGGGCTTGTTTCAGAGATCGAATGTGACGGTGTATCAAACACCGGGGACAATGGGGATTAGACTTTGTTGGAGAAATTAACCCACCTTCAAGTGAACACAAGTGGGTTCTCACAGCTACTGATTACTTCACCAAGTGGGTAGAAGCTATACTTACTAAGAGGGCAAATGATCAAGTGGTGATGAAGTTCTTAGAGGAGAATATTTTCAACATATTTGGATGCCCCATCAAAATTATAACAAACAATGCTCAAGTATTTTATTCAAGTAATTTTGTTGCTTTTTGTCAAAATTATAATGTTATTTTGTCCCATTCAATAGCTTATCATCTACAGGGAAATGGATTAGCTGAATCCACTAGTAAAACCTTGATGAAGATTCTTAAGAAAACTATTGTAGAGAATCAAAAACACTGGGATTCTGAGTTAAAGTTTGCTCTATGGGCTACTAGAGTGAAAACAAGAAGGTCTACATGAAAATCACCTTTTGAATTAGTATATGGAACTCAGGCTCTGTTTCTAAGTCAACTTGTGAAGCTTGTGATTGCAATGATTTAGGAGGCAAAAGAATAACCCAATGCTTTGATAAG
>APFE031389471.1:0-12373 GCA_000404065.3 Pinus taeda | reverse complement strand
CATTTATTTCTCACCAAACCCAATTTCGAGAGATACACAGAAGTGGATGAAACATTTAGAAATATGGTGAATGTGGAAATACCAAGTGAAGAAAGATGGGATCAATTGTGAAACAATTTAGTAATTTCTGATTCTAATAGCATGACAACTCATCAATATTTTCATGTCTGATCATGAACAAATTTCGAAAGGATAGAGCCACCTCTTCAGCAGTTTCTCGGTTCCTATTATATTGTTTTATTTTTGTAATTTTGTACTATTTTGGTATGCTATTCCAAATAGATTGTAGATCTTTTGCAAATTTTGTATAAATAACTCCTCCTTTGAGTTATTATGGGTTGAACCCTTGAACAAGCTATCAAGAAGATTTGTACTAAGCTGGAGCATTGCTTTTGGAATAATAAAAGATTCTGTATTTACCTCATATGGTTTATTTTTCAATGAGTTGTATTTCGTCTTGTTTATTAATTATGTCTTCTTCATATAAATTAAGTATTTTACAGTGATCCGATTAAAAATTTAACTGAGTTTCAGTCTCATTTTGAATCCTCTGTGAAATTGTGATTTAAATAAGAGAATAATTTACAAAATTGTTTGTTATTGTAAGTTCCTCTTTAAATATAAATTACATCAGATCTCTGTAACAATGTAATTATATTTTGTTGATTAAGTAAACATTGTTTTCTTATTTTCTTCTTATAAATCGTTAAGTATTCAGTTTGAATACAAATCAATTATACTTCTCCAAGCTCTACTTTTCCACCCTATTAAAATCAAATTAGCTATGTGTAGTTAAAAAACAACCTTTTATTTTACTTGGAAATCTATCTAAGTTTGATGCACCTGTTTATAAAATTGTTCAGTGGTCATCCAATCATTTAAAACAACAAAACATTATAGATACTTTGGCATAACTAATTGACCTAGAGTTATCTCAAAGGACAACATGACCAAAACAAAGAAAAGAAATAAAATACAGGACATGGCATAAACAAAACAAGAATAAAAGACAGACAAGGAAAGAAATATATACATAGGTAGAAACATAGCCCTGATGAAGTTGCTACTGAAAGTATCGTTTAAGATTTTGGCTATTTACAGAAAGGCGGGCAATCTTCCCATCTAAATATTGGAGACAGTAAGTATGGTGGCCAAGCTTATCATGAATGATAAAGTGTCTGATCCTCAGGGATTGAAATTTCGTGTTTACCTTTCTTTTTATGGGATTTATCCCATTTCAATACTAGGTATCCCACACTGAACTCCTTGTTCTCCACAAATTTCTTGTCAAACAACGTTTGATACAACTATGGTGCACAACAAATTCTTTTTTTGTCTTATGCCTTTCTTCCTCTAACTTGAGAAGTGTGTTTATCCTACTCTGAACAACAATACATGGTTTACCTTAGGACTCTTGAGAAAGTTGTAAGGAAAAGAGTTATAAGTTCAAAGGAAGGATAACTTATTTTCCATACATGAGGAAGTAAGGGGAGGTCTTCAGAAAGGGCTTAGGAGTAACATAATCATCCCATAAAGCACTCACTAATGCATTATGCCAGTTCCTTTGTTAAGAGTAAACAATTTTCTTGATGATGTGAATTAAATTCTTATTTGTAGATTCAACTAATCCATTTCCCTGAGGATAATAGTTAGATAAGTGCTTTAAAACGATACCATTTTCCAATGCAAAATCAGAAAGCTTGAGCGATCAAAATTAAGTTGCATTGTCAAAAACAAGTGACATAGGAATGCCAAAATTGGTAATAATATTTTGTCTGATGAAATGAATGACTTTATGCTCGTTCATTAGATTTAACGGAACTTTTTCAACTGACCGATTAAAGTAATCTATAACAGTTAAATATATCGGTGTTTCTTTAATGAATGAGGAAAAATCTCTCCAATAACATCCAATCCCCGTTGTTGAAAAGGCTCTCCAACGACAATGGGCCACAATGGGGCAGCTGAATTCTGATTGTGACCAACACATATTTGACATATAGGACACTTACGGACTCAGGTGTGTGCATCCGTAAATAGTGTGGGCCAATGGTAATTGGCTTTCATTAATTTGTGAGTTGTAGTGTCACTTGCATAGTGCCCACCAACTGGCTCATCATGAAGGTCCTTAAATACCCTTTTTGAATCTTGTGCTTCCAAGCATCTGAATAAGATGTCATTATGGTGCTTTCAAAAAGTAACACCATAAACAAGCTGATAGGGTAAATCTTTGAGACGAATTGCCCTCTTCTGGTTTTCCAATAAGTGTGAGGGAAAGGTGCCTTTCTCTAGAATTTGTCGTACATCTATGTACCAAGACGTGGTTTCATTTGTAGGGGTAGCTTGTGTAACAACCCTAAAATCAAAACATGTAATTAATTAGATTAATCATGCGATTTATAATCAACATGAAATCTATCAACTAATTGACATCAAATTTCAATAAATGAGTAGAGACTACTTACCTGCGACGATGATGTTTCTCACTTGTGATTTCAAGGTTGAATGGTAGTTGAATTCTGCTAGCTGCAACAAAGTTTTTGGGGACAACTCTCCACCCAACCGTAGGTTCAATTGCACAAAATCTTGTTACAACTGGCCACCCCCGAGCCCTCAATCAACGTACTACTACGAGGGTATCCTTTGTCTGACAACACTATTCTCCCAAGAGAATAGATGATGGAATCATGGCATCATGGAATGCCTCTCATCTTCCCCACCATCTATTAAATAGAGCAAACATTGGAAGGGAAACCACATGTACACACTCCATGTGTCAACATGCAACTTTACTGCATTTTTGTTTTATTTATTTTGTTTTTACTTTTTGATAGTTTTACTGAGATTTATTTATTTGTTTTTACTTTTTGATAGCTTTACTGATTTTTACTATTTTTGTTTATTTTGATTTATATTTATTTAGAGCTTTAGTATTGTTATTTATTATTTTATTATCATTTATTATTATTTACTATTACTATTATTTATTTAATTGTTTATTATTTAATTTTTTGTATTAATTATAATTATTTATTATTTATTATATTATTATTATTATTAAAAAAAAATTAACGGACATTACATACCCCGACTTTAAGGAACTTCGTCCCAAATTTAAGTTGAATTATTTAACATTTTATTTTGTTATTATTACTTCATGTTTGCCCTACACCCTCTGCTGAACTAGTATAACTGATAGGCATCGAAAGTTTTCACAACACTCAGAAAATCTCAAGGAATCTCTGCCCTTTTTCCCACTTTTGGAACCAAGCATAAGCCTCCCCGGTCTGTATCCTAGTCCAAGGTTGGTCCCAAGGCTCGCGCCCAACTTAAACCTCATCTGCCCCAAGGCAGGCATCCGATACGGTACTCAATGACTCTGGGCATCTCGCAAGGCTAGCCCACTCCCTCCACAACTACGAAGGCGCACAACCCTAGACATCGAAGTCCTTACACCCCCACTAGACTTCGACATCCCAATCCAAGAACAATCACCTAGCCTAGAACATCAGGTACTTGGCCTCCTCAAGATGGTCCCATAGCCCTTCAACAACTATCCATCAAGAGCTACACAAGATAAAGTAACCACTGGCATATGTAGTGTTGATTGAGTTTGTCCCCAGCCCATATGGTGTTACTTATTCTCCCTCGTGCATATGGGCTCACACGAGTCATCAAATAAACCGGCCCTCTCGGCTCATTTGTGGAGTCCTGTGAATCATCACACCTCAACATGCAACCAGTGCATTAGCTATACCATCATAGCATCATAGAAAATAATCCACATGCCTAGTCTTGCATGTCATCATGAGAACATTCATCATTGTTAATCGCAACATTATGAATAAGAATGAATTGCATGCTCATGCATGTCATAAATTTGTATGCAACTATCACATGCTTCACCTCATGAAATACCATCATAAGTTATAACATCAACATATTTGCATCAAAGACATATCATGACTTCACATAATAAATGAACCACATGTCAACAAACTTCATATTATAGCATTATAATTCCTATGCCACATTATGCATATCATATCATCATAAGTATACATCATCAGTGTTGTAACAACTATATAAATATGAACCACATGTGCATGATTATCCTCATACCATCATATCATGAAACATCATCAATATGATAACCATCAAATATAAAATAATACACTATAAGCATTCTTATCATGATTCATCAGAAAAATCAATTTCATTTGCTTGTATAAATATTGAATACCAACTATGAAATAATATTATTCAACATCCATAACATCTATCTAATATCTAGGCTATATCATTAATACCAACAATGTCATGTTTTCAACAAGATGCCAATTGAGTTGTCCAATAATAATTTCCTCTTCTTTCAGTAATAAGTTCACAATTTGCAAGATACACATAACCACACTAAAATATGTTACAGTTTTGATATAGTCTCTTTAATTGCAAGTTTCACCATTTAGAGTCTTGATCTCTAGTTAGTTTATTACTAGCTTTACCATCATTCCTTAAACCAATGTTTCACTTCCAATACATTGACTCATTTAATACAAAATTAGTAAACACTAAATCTATCCTTGATTTTAAAATTTTAATTTAATTTATGTAACCCAATACTACTAATCATCAAAAATCCTCCATTTCCTTACATATTTTTATTTTGTATAATACTAACATAAAATTATAAAATATAATTATTTTTAAAAAATTAATTACATTTAAATAATTATACATTTTCTATAATAATTAAATAATAAATTTTCCATAATAACATTAGACTATAAATATAATAGATTCTACAACTAACCTAGTTTAAATTAATTTAGTACTTTATCATAAATAATAATATATCAATCCTAAAACTTCAATCTTTGTTAATATATATTAATCTTAAAACTTGAACCATGATGCTAAATGTTATTAAAAAAAAATCATCTCTATGCCGTAATAAAATCCTTTAAATATAATTATGCACATTTATGTTAATTTAAACAAATAGTCAACGAATAAATTTGGATTAAATATGTTAATTTATGAAAAGGACTGCATTTTTTTTTTCAAATGACAGCATTGTCGTTGAGCGTGTGGCTCATAGGGAAAAGACACAAATTTGAATTGTAGGGTCGAGTTTTTATAATTATTTACTATGGCTTTGTAGTCGTGGAAAAAATATTGTAGAAAAAAGAGCCAGTTTATTAAAGGCCAAAATTAAAATGTCAAGCAAAATTATTTTCAAGGCCAAAACATTACAGAGCATGAATTATTAGTTTTGGGTGGGCACTGGTCATGTTAGAGGTCAAGCTTTTACCCATAACACCATAATTCTCTGGTTTCGAGTTTTCTCCAAGTCCGAATCTTTTTGGAAGGGGGTTCGAATTTGTGTGAGCTACCGTAGTATCACTTACCACCATCGAGAAGGTAATGCACCGCTAGCCGAGAATGCATAATACACATTCAAGTCATGGAGACCAAGATTGCTGGCAGTGGAGGTTCCAAGGTTCCAAATTATAGTGAGTAAATTGAACTAAGGGCCGAAAAATTCAAGGAATAGGGGAGCATTCTTATGGACAAATCTCATACTATTTTAGTGGAATTGAAGATAGAGCCAAAGCCAAAGAGGGACGATGAGAAAATTTGTAGCTGGAACTTGCAGAGCCATATTATGTTAGTGATAAGTTTCAACTAGAGTCAAAAGTTTCAAGTCATAGCCACGGGCTACGATAAAACAATTGATTTTTTTTTTCTTCGTTAAATCATTTATATCGAGGTTTTCTACATTAAAATGTCTATAGGCCCTAATAGTTGAACGTAAGCTCTGATACCATATGTAACAGCCCCGAAATAAAAACATGTAATTAATTAGATTAACCATGTGATTTATAATCAACACACAATTTATCAACTAAATGACATCAAATTTCAATAAATTAGTAGAGACTACTTACCTACGGCGATGATGTTTCTCATTTGTGATTTCAGGGTTGAACGCTAGTTGACTTCTGCTAACTACAACAAGGTATTTGGGGACAACTCTCTACCCAATCGTAGGCTCAATTGCACAAAATCTTGCTACAACTGGCCACCCCCGAACCCTCAATCAACGTACTACTGCCAGGGTATCCTTTGTCTCACAACACTATTCTCTCATAGAATGGATGATGGAATCATGGAATGATAGAATGCTTCTCATTTTCCTCACCATCTATTAAATAGAGCAAACATTGGAAGGGAAACCACATGCACACACTCCATGTGTCAACATGCAACTTTACTGCTTTCTTGTTTTATTTCTTTTGTTTTTACTTTTTGATAGCTTTACTAAGTTTTATTTCTTTGTTTTTACTTTTTGATAGCTTTACTGATTTTTACTATTTTTTTGTTTATTTTTATTTATATTTAATTTAGAGTTTTTCGTATTGTTAATTTATTATTTATTACTATTAACTATTTTTTTATTTAGTGTTTTATTATTTATTTTTTGTATTATATTATATTAATTTATTATTTATTATTAAGGGACATTACGGCTTGCTCAATATTAGGCATTTCAATTTCTTGTTCCCATCCAGAAGATGCTTTTGTTGCAAGTTGACAGAGATCGTGGCCTTTAATCATATGCACTGGTTTGAATTATAGATCATATTCTTGAAGGCTTTTCATCCAGTTCACCCTTCTCTCACCCAACTCTTGTTGGACAAAGAGTGGTTTCACTATTGGATGAGGCACAAAGTTTATAACATGGCTTTTCAAGGTGTAGGGCTTGAAATGTTTAACCACCTTGTAGATTTCATACGCTTGCTTATCAATGGAAGGATAATTCAATTTTGATCCCTATAGGCAAGCACTCATAAATGATATTAGTCTCTCATTTCCTTGATTGTGCAAATAAGAATGACTGTAATAGATGTATCAGAAGCAAAAGTATACAACAAGAAATGTTTATTAAAGTCTAGACTATATAATGTTGGGGCATCGACAATCGCTTGTTTAATCTGGGCAAAACGTCTTTCTTCCTCTAGTCCCATTTGTAACTCGCATCCTTCTTGACCATCTCTTGCAAAGGTTTAACAATTTTTGCGCAATCCGAGATAAATTTCTAGAGAAAGTTAATTTTCCCCGAGAATGTTGCATGGATTTCTTATTCATAGGAAAGAGGATCCGAGCAATATTCTTGACCCGCTCTGGGTCCACTTTAATACCACTGTTAGTTATAATGTGTCCCAAGAGGTTCCCCTCAGACACTCCAAATATGTTATTCTTTGGATTTAAAGATATACCATATTTTTGACACCGCTCAAAGATTTTCCTTAGATGACAAAAATGGTCAGATATGTTCTTTGAAAACAATGTGATGTCATCTAAGTACACGACAACACTTTTTCTGATCAATCCATAGAGCACGATGTCCATAGCCCATTGAAAAGTAGCACCTGCATTTATAATACCATATGACATTCGTTGAAATGCGAATGTACCCCATGTAACAACCCTGGTGAAAATTCCACTAATAAAAGTTAATAGAGCCAAAATAATAGCCATGGTTGATGGGACACTTATTCCAACCTGAATGTTGGGCAAAAGCATAGTGACGGGGACCATTGGTGATTGATTGCTAAGGAAATGGTAAAGGCTTTGGAAAGACAAAATGACATTTTGGCACATTTATTTATGAAAATATTGGAAATTAGCAGAAAAGGGAGGTGAAAGGTCATACGTTGCGTGTGAGGAGGAAAATAATGGAAAATGAAGAAAATAGATGTCTCATTAATAAAAAGGATTTTGAGGATTAGTTCACAGACTTCTGTCAATTCAGTTTTGAAGCTCTCTCTCTATTCTCTCTCTCATACTCTTGGACAATTAGAGTTTTCTTGGAGCACTTTTGGAGAAGTGTGGCATACTTGGAGTTTTGGAGCAAGAAGGCAAAAGAAGAGCAGGAAAGAGAAAGAGGATATCAAGCTACAACAGGTTTTGCTTGCAGGTACCGAGTTGCATGTATGTTTTCCTCACTAGTTTTGGCATGCATGTGGTTTAATGGTCATGATTTGTCATTGGTATGGAGGTTTGCATGGATTGATAACGGATTTTCCTCGCCTTGCCATTCCATGGATAGCCATGGTGTTGTGACTTCATTTCTTTGTTTTTGTTGTTGGCTCTCATGTTTCCTTTAGCTTGGGTTGAGTTACTAGCTCCTGGAGCCTTGGTTGGACAAACGCTCTAAAGCCTTGTAACAACTTGGGTTAAGTTACTAGTCCTAGAGCCTTGGTTGGAAAAATGCTTTGGAGCCCTTGGTGGGTTGAGTTATAGTCTTGGAGCCTTGGTTTGAAAAACACTTTGGAGCTTGGCGGCAACTATGGTTTGAGTTACTAGTCTTGGAGCCCTAGTTGTAACAAACACTCTAGAGCCCTGGAAGGCTTGGGTAAATACCAACCTGGTGATGGTTTGTGATGCTCGACTGTGAGGTGGAATCATTGTTTGATGGGTTGAGGTGGTTTGGCCTCTGTAATCTTTGGATGGTTTTGATTGATGTGTTTTATGAGATCCCACATTCATGCTTGGAATATGGCACAAGGGTGTCTGACTGAAGAGGGATTTGACTCAACCATGTTTATGGTCGGGTGGTTCATGGAAGTCCCAAACTTGGTTGGCCTTTGCATCATTAATATGAGGTTATTTCTCTTTGTTGTTTCATGAGTATTGAACTGGTTTATTTGTGGCTTATATGGTTCTTGTTTCCTTGGATTTTTGTTGTTATTATGTTGGTTATGAACATATATTATGATAGTGGCTATGTATGGTTTTCATCATGTTTTTACTTATAAATGAACGAACAATGTATCTATGGTCTAATAGATGAAATTGCAGCTAATGTGTTGAGGCATCAATGTTTCTTAGCAATTCTCAAATAAATGTGGGTCCCCTATGCTCAGTTCTACTATTAAGACCTGTAGTTTTTATGTTTGTGACATGTTTGACGAAATGTTTATCATGGGTAGTAGGGGTCCAATCTAGTCCTTGTCAATGTTTTTGCAAATGTATCATTGTTATGTTGTGTAAATTCATTTATGATCTTGTCATTGAGTTTTGGGCAATGACCTGGGCTTTAAAGTGGCACAAATCCCAGAGTCGTAGGCATGGGTTTGAGGAGAAAATTCCCAAGACGCATGCATACCCATGCTATGGGAGCATATGGAGCCTCTTGGACGCATGCTTGTCCATATTAAGGTAACGTATGAGGGTTTAATGGTCTAAAAACTCATTGGGACCCATGGGTCCATTACTTGAGTGGTTGGGATGGCTTCTAGGAGTTTTATTGTTGATGTGGAAGGTCTGTGTGATGTATTCAACCGGTTCCACTACCTTAAGTGACACATAGGGAGTCGAATCATATCATAGTAACTTCTCGTCACATGTTTACCTCGATTGGATGATTACTTGGGTAGATGTGGGAGAAGAGTATTATAGAGTGGTATCAGAGCATGGTTCATCCCTCGGACTAGATGGGATGTATGTTGGCCATGCATTCATGTCAGTTGCATATGTGTTTCTTGTGTTGTGAGACCATGTGCTTGCATTCATGTCAGTTACATATGTGTTTCTTGTGTTGTGAGACCATGTGCTTACATTCATGTCAGTCGCATATGTGTTTCTTGTGTTGTGAGACCATGTGCTTGTTGCATTTGTATGGTATGGGTTATGGTTGTAGTGAGGTTGCCATGGGAAGTTTATTTTGTTGTTGTGGAGTGTGTCATCATCAGTGTATGGTTAATTATGCATTGCTTATGCACTTTAGTATTCACATGTGTTCAAGTGTATAGTGATGTGGTTGTTGTTGTCATGCATGAGGTTATGGTATATGTAGTTGATATGGTCATGCATTGATGACTAGACTTTAGCAAGAATGATGGTTATATGGATATATGCCTATGTTTTATATTTCTATATGTTGTCGTGATTATGTTTACATGTATTACGTTGATTTGTTGATCTTGCAATCGAGGTATCCTCCCCAAATTATGCTAAGGTATGTGTGTTTACTGTGATTTGGTTTAGATGACATGATATACCTTGCATGAAGAATATCAAAGATGACTAGCAAGATGGTATATTATAGTTCCTGAGACTCTTTCTATGGATTAGTGTTGGGCTGTTAATATGCCATTATTATTATCACTTTTGAACACTTATCCCACCCATTTCCACTAATCTTCATCATGTCATTTATTATAATTTATTATATAACTCCATTTTATGATGATTTATGCTCTTATATTATTTATTCTCTTTTATTTCTAATAAATTGATAATTATGTATGATTTTATCAATGATAGTTCTATTAAGTTGGTTAAAACCTTATTCACCATTTTTAGCCTCCAAGGTAACTTCCAGATTGAAGATTTGATTTTTAAATCTGCCAACTCAGAAATTCGTTGGTTTAAGGAGTGACAGTTTTGCGGTTGAGATTCTGAGCAAATGAAGATGAATCTGGAAAATACGGAACATGGGTTTTGTCCAAAACGGGCCCAATTAACTTAAAGGAACGGTTTGCCCAAATTCGGCTTGTACAGAGAGCAACGCAGGGTTCTTTGAGCACGATTTTCTTAGATTTGTTGTTGTGGCCGTCCTCCAAATCTCAGCTGCAAACCCAAATTTGCCTTGCTTTTGTTGAGAGATGAAAGGAAATATATTTTCTTGTTGATCATCTGGTTAGAATCAACCCAAATTTGTAAAAGAAATCATGTTGTAATTATCTATGTTGTAACTGCTCTCTGATCTTTCTCTATTTAAATGAAAACAAAGATCAGAGAGGAATGGCTTCAGAATGGCTTCAAATGACTGCAAGATGGCTTCAGGAGGACTTCTGGATGACTTTGGGGATTCGAATGATGGAGAATTAATGATTTGAATTAGAGATTCAGAAGCAAGGATTCATGATAGGATAGGAGGAAGGAAGGATTGTTTTATGCTGTAATTCTCAAAGCTTACACTATTGTAATGATTTCACCATTTAATGATTAATATATAATTTGGGCTTTGCTGTTCACTCTTTTCCTTCTGAAGTAACCCAGCAGCATCCGCTGGCAGCTAAGGGCCCAGCCTCTGGTGGAGTACGCTGCTATTGTATATTATCTTCTTTGGTTTATGCGTGGTTTGCTCATCAGCGTGATTCGGTAATCTGATTTGTTTTATTATTTTACAACACAGCTCTGCTACGTTTGATCTACTAAGTGATATCGTTTTCTGAGATAGAAATATCATATTGACTTTGTAGCGCATTGTTGTTTCTTTAATTGCTGGTATAAATGGTTTTTACAGGATATCATTGCTATTCAATTATGGCATGTCTGTGTTGTAACATTTGACCATTGGTATTATTGAATTCATCTTAGAATTATATTTCCTTGTGATTGTTGAATCTATGAATGTTGTTGCTCTGTGCTAAAAGACAGTCGTATTATTTATAACTAAGACAGGCAATTGAATGACCAAGATCAGATTACTATTGAGGTGTGCCATGTGTTAAGTTATTGTTTTTCTTTCCAGCATTGTTTCATATTCTATCATTAATCAATGTTGTTCTATTTCTGTGTGCTGTCCAATTTATTCTTAGAAGTAAAGATTGCTATTAATTTCGCTTTGCTGTTGTTCATTTCCATTAATTAAAGTTTGCTGTTCAGATTCCTTTAATTCTAGTTTGCTGTTCCATTTTAGACTTGTTGTTCCATTTTCCATTTGCTGTTCTATTTTACTTTCTGTCGTTCCATTTACTTGTATTTGCTGCTTTGGTGTGAGAGAAGGTCAAGGTGTAGTGAGCTAGCAGTCGCTACCCTCTACTCCTAGACCTATGGTCCATGCTCAATTCCTTTCCAATGCAAGTTCCTAGAGGGAATGGGTTTATGCTTTCCGCACCTGACTGAAAGTTGCCTTGTGTGATTTTTATCCTTTTGAAGTAAAGTTAAGTTTAGCATCCGTCTTACCCTTCGTGTTTTCTGAAACGCTGTACTCACTCAAACATTACTCTTGAGTAAATAGCCGCCTCAGACTGACTAATTGAGTAACTCTTGAAATAAAAAGTCGTCCCTGGGTTGATAATTAATGTGAGGTAATTAGGAGTTTAAAAGACACCTTTTTATCGCTCCACATTTTGGCGTCGTTGCCGGGGAGTGACCCAAATGCACATAATTCCCCCGTCTTTACCAAATTTTCATGGTTTAGCAAATGAAGATCCACATACATTTTTGTTTGAATTTGAAATACTTTATAGAGGATATGATTATTACACTAACAATCAAAGGTTGAAAGTGTTTCCTCTTACTTTAAAAGGAGCAGCTCTCCGATGGTTCATGAGCCTAGGTGGGAATTGCATCC
>APFE031389468.1:0-18750 GCA_000404065.3 Pinus taeda | reverse complement strand
TATTGATACACCTTCCACAGTATCTTTGTCTTGTAGACCTAGTTGGGTGTCATCCTGAATTTAGCGGATCCTTCACCCAGTTCTTCAAGATATCTTTGGAGTTGGCATTGCTGCTGGGTAAGCTAAAAGGTTTCTCCATGGTGATCATGGGCCTCGACATATGATATATCTCATCATAATCCTATGCCCTGAAGGTAGCAATCTTTGTCCCACTGAAACTTCTCAATGTCATTGTCTCAGGATCAGTATGCGAGATGATCCAATGTATCATGTCTGCGCATGGGAGAATGGGATAAGTGTATGCAATCTAGTACAAGCCATACTTGTGGATGTTCACGTAGACTTGGAAGTCTTCGAGGTCTTCCCCAAATGTGCTTGAAAATGCATCATTGAACTCTTACCATTTCAGCCTGATGTCCTTGTCTACAATTAGCTTGGTGTCTTTGTAGATTATCAGACTTGTAGACACTCGCTCAACTACTACTCCAGTTGAACTTCCTTCAGTGTCCTTTTATCCTGGTCTCTTGGAGACCATTGATCCTAAACTACTAAGAGGGACATGTATGGCAAGAAATCTATCAGCTAAAATTGAAGCAAATTTGAGGAACGACATGCAACATACCTTGGGATTCACTAGCAAGGATTGTGTAATTTTTCCTGGGAGGTTGGGAGACTGGATTCCATAACTACATGAAAGGTAGTTTGGTATATCTAGAGGTTGGTTGGCTACTCGAATTGCGCAATGTACAATCTAGGCTGGCCTATTGACTACTGGAATTGCGCAATGCATAATTTTAGCTGGCAATGGTTGCAAGCCTTGTGACTCCATTATGCAATTTTCTGGGCCAACAGTCACTGTCCCTCATAATTACACAATGCAAGACTAGAGGACAGTCACTCGCAAGAAATGTGCATTTTCTAAGAGGAAGACAGAACCTTCCCTCTCAGGATTATGCAATGTTTTCTTAGTGAGGCAGAGTCTGGGCCAAGGCTACCTAGACCCGTTGACGGGAAGCTAAAATCAAAAGTGAATGTGTAAGAAGATGTGAATGATCATGCATACAAATGGTGAATGAAAGATTCAGAAAATGGAACAACATGCATGTCGGTGAAGCGGGTCACTGAATCAGTGACTGTTCGTGCAAAATAGTTTCATGCATGCAATAGCACTAAGATGCTAACGAAACCTGAAACGGTGCTAGTACAATATATTACGCATGTAAACGACAACAAGAATTCACATAAATCAAGCAAACAACACTCATACAAGTGAAAACAAAAAAAGGGACAAAAATTCTACGAAAGATAAGTTAAGCCGACTTACCCTTGAATAGCTGAGCTGGATGTGTCAAAGACTCCCGAATGTGTTGTGGGATATGAGAGCTCCAAGATCAATGTGAATAAGTGAGCTTTGAAGCATCGAATAAATAAGTTTGAGGCTCATGACATGCATGCCAAAAATCTAGGAAAAAGTGACATTTGGAGGAAAGATTCTAAAACAATCTTTGCATGTAATCTCCAGCTGCTAAAAGTAACTCCGTAGAATCTAGGGATGCTTTTTGCATGTTACTTTTTATTATTTTGGGAAAAAGTAGCCCATGCATGCAAGTCAGGTTATCTTGGTCCTAGGTGGAACCGGTCAACTCAATGGCACATGCAATGGCCTACTCAGCTAAGGGGAAAATTTTCACATTTCTAGGATGTAGCTAGGTTGACTACCTAGAAGGATTATGTAATTTCTAGGCTAAGAAGCTATTTGCTGCCCATAATTGTGCAATTTTTGGGCTGAACAATCCTGCTAGGAGTAATTGTGTAATTTTTCTAGTGAAGGGTTATAGGCAGATTTGCACAATTCTCGAGCCCAATAGGCTCCCAGACACAATTGCACAATTTTTAGAGGGAAGGATAGTTCCACTCCAGAATTGCGCAATTTCTTGTGCCAGTTGTTCATCCTGTAGTTGGACCAAGTCCGAAGAAACAACTTGTGAGGTTGGTGTAACAAGCCATCATGCACAGGCTGTCAATCTGCAAGAAAATCACTGAAGCTTGTGTACTTGTCAAGGCAAGACATGCTGCTGAGGATGGTTGGGAAGGAGGCTCCAAAATGAATCTAAGGAAAAAATTTGGAGGGTGGTTATAACCGCTATAACACTTGGAGACACACTAGTAGAACTCCAACTCTCCGAATGAACCTTGTTCATGATAAGAAAGTCTAACACCTTTGGAAGTATTGTTCAGTTCTCAATTCGTCTTGGTTTCCACACTTGCTTGATTGTAAGACATAGCATCTTCCAAGCTCCTATTCGATTGACACACATTCCAAGCCAAGGAAACACAATTGTTTCGATTGGGGTTGAGGGGTATATGGGTGCACAAGCAGTATAGTCATCAGAGTCTTAGTTTCATCTCTGGTGTTGCTTCGTTGCCAGCAGGCCTAGACAATACCCCGACGGAGTCACACAGGAACACAAGTATCGCTCCACTACCAGCGATCTTGGTCATTACTTCAACAATGTTACTTGCATCAACTCTTTACACAGGAATCCTTTCTCTTCTTTTGCCTTATTCATTTTTCATTTTTGAAATTTTTTACTTTTCATTTCTTCATTTTTGTTTTCATAATTTTGCATAGCACTTATTTATTTCAAAGGTGGAAGAGGGATTCCAACGTATTGAGAGCAGAAGAGGTTGTTCCTTCAGAGAACTAGTTTATTATATACCTCTGATGTTCCTGTTAAGGTTTTCCCCCTCACCTTACTCTACTTGACTGAGCTGCCAAGGGTTAACCCAAAAATACCCGACTAGAGTAGGTGACACTAGTTAGTTTGAAAGTGTTTTTTTTTCACCAAGCTTCACTTCGAACAGTACATGTTTTCCATTGACGTATCATGGGCCAAAAGTAACAAGTTCTTCACATAGAGGCAATATGACAAATAACGAAGTAGTGATAACTGCACAAGGCCTCTTGAACTTTACCTAGCTTGTTTCAAGAGTCATGCATGGCTTTATGAGAAACTAACCTACAAACAAAAACAAGAAAACAAACAATAAAGAAAAGTAGAAGCAGAAGTAAATGAAAAAGAAAAGTGAGTAAGAAAACCAACAAGCAGACAAACAAATAGGGAAAGCAAGAAAGCAAATAGGCATGCAAGAAAACAAACTGAAAGAAAACACTACTCCTACTCCTAAGATAATGGTGCATGGGCCTGATCACATGAAGTGATATTTCCAATGCAGCCACCGGCACATTGGTTGACCCATGTTGGTGAAGGCTTGGTCCACGAGAAACCTATTTGTGCGAACTAGCAAACAAGAAAGATATAACAATGAATACAAATACACTTCATGTTTAAAAGTGTCCACAGGACATAAGTGAGTGCAAGTACATGACATGTGGTCTGTGGAATTGTCATGGTGTTATGCAACATTGCGTGCAGCTTTGAAGCATACACATACTCTTGACTGTGACATGCATGAAAACGAAAGAAACAAATACAACTTGTGTCATGCACGTGTGCTTGCAATGTCATATTCCTCCAATGCATGAGTGATGGGATTGTGCAGTTCAATTTGAGCAAGCATGATCTATGTGTGAGATTGATCTTCAATGCATACAGATGAGTGATGAGGAGCCTCGGGTGATTGAACAATTTGTTGATTAGAAGAGAAACCAACCTTAGCACAGTGAGGGACTGACATAACCCTCAGATTAGGCTGAAGTGCCTCAACAGTCTCAGGTGTTTCGACTTCATTGTCAAATAGATCATCATAAATAGGTGACTTCAAAAAATCAATTTCGATAGAATCATCATCGTGATCAAATACAAGAGTAAATGGGTCACGACAACCACAATCATAAAACTCAATGATTTCATCGGCATCCTCATGATCTAATGAATCAAACAAAGGAGTAGATGAGAAGCGGACAAATACACCCTCTGTGTTTCCGAAAAAAGGCAGATGAAAGTTCAAGTGGATTTTCAATGAATAATTTATCCTCTCAGTTGTGAGATGATGTACTGACATTTGGTGTGTCCTACGAGTGATCAACAATGGGTGCATCCGTAGATGAAGATACACATGTGAAATAATGGATGGCAGGTTCACCAAAGATGTCAGGAAATAATGGAGGGGACTCAGGCAGAAGGGGGTCATCCTTCACCGAGTGTTGACGCTCAAGCTCCTAGTCATACTGTTCATGAATGAAAATGCATGTTGGTTGTGCAACATCAACTTTTTCGATGGCTTGATCCTTGTTCACAACAAGTGTAGAGTCTAGAATGGAAGAACACAAGACAATATCATCCGAAGGATCATCCAAGTATGAAGACAGAGCTTTTCGTACATAATGTATATGACAACTCGGTGGACTCACAACCAAATTTGCATGAAAATTAAGCGAAGTGATGTTGGGAGGATGTGACAGCTGAACAAATGTGTGTGATTGTTCTCTTGCATCACTCTATAGTGGTGGAGCTATTTGATGAGGGGATGGTGGACAGTCACTTGTGACAGTGATTGCATCCATCTGTTATTGTGCAACTCCATCACTAAAGTATGCTAAGTGAGGCTTGGGCTCAAACTTCTTCTTAGGATGGACTGATGTGTTAAGAGAGTACTCAAATCTATCCCAAAGAAAAGGAAATTTCGTCTGGCTTTTCAGAGCTTGAAATTGCAAATCACGAAAGCGCTACCAAAAATCCATAGGAGATTCATGTGGAGCCTTCCATTATTGTAACAATTTTTGGTCAAGATGCTCTAGATCACAATGATATAAAGTATGTTCAATGAGATCATATAAGTGCTCAAGTGAGAGCACGCTATCAGCTGGTAGGCTACACAACCACCAATGTGGGGATTCACGAAGTGTGTATGCAAGCAACAGACTGGCCTCTTCATCAGAATATCCATCTTCATCATCAAGCATGGCAAGGAAGTCATGTAAGAACATAGGCCAAGACACTTCGCCTTCACCATCATATGTGTATGTAGATAAGAGATCAAAAAACTCCCTCGAGATGTGGGTAGATTTGGCATGCAAAAAACATCGTGGAGGGTTGAGAGTGCAAGATTCCATGATCGATATGTGAAGGTTAAAACTAGGATGAGAGGACACAACTTGTCATCTAGACCTCCTTTTAGTGCCAGAAATGTTGACGGTGCTAGACCCGCCAACATGTTAGGGGATCTCCTCGGTAAGAAGTCCCAATTAGACATCATACCAAATGGTGTAGGAGTCCCAACAATGGGTCATACTGTAATGCCTTGACCATGGTGTCGTACAAAGGAAAGTAAGATGTCCTTGTTGGTAGCAAGGGTGTGACATATGCAGTAAGTCAAGGAATGTGCATGAGTGGTTCTGACACACAGAGGGTGAGGTGCTTGCTCCCCTTGGAACCCTATGATAGCACGGAGTTAAGAAGGGAACACACGAGCAAGATGCATCACAACATGGAAGGCAGGTAAGCTAGCAATCCAAAGTGATGGTTAAAACAATAACACATTTCAGAAATATTCATACATACATATACAAAAAATAGCTACACATGCATGCATAAGCAAATAGATACATATATCATTTAGAGTAAACAAGATAGCTGAAATACAATACGACATATGCATGAAACGTGTTGGCTATGTAATATTAAGAAGTGTAACCACTAGTTCTGAAGGATGACCCCCTTCTGCTAAGTTCAATACATCCATGTCCAACCACTAGTTCTGATAGCGGAACATTACAGCCACAACCACCTACTCCTCCAAAGATATATACTAGCTCTGTGTAGTGGAGAAGCCAAGGCTTATTATAATACTGTCCAAGCTCTCTCTAAGATAGTCCTATCAGAAGCTTGGCTGACCAAAAGCCTCTACAATAAGTTATGAGGGAATATATATATCAAAGGGTGGGATGGCCCTTGACATCCCCTTTGTGACAGTTCATCTACCCTCTTGACTCTTCATATACTCTATGACTATTACATCCAACTATCGACACTTGAACTTACACTTGACAAGACGTTACATTACAATGCACATCTACCCATGTGAGACAAAATGGCTTGACACATGCAAGACATCATTATGACTCAAACAACTGTTGGAAGATTAGCTCTTTGACATCTTCATGGTAGTCGATAGTAGCAAACTGATGACAAAACACATATTTCATTAAATTTGGAAGTATTTTATTACAAGTCCTTCAACAACATTCATTCTTTTGTAAATCGCCATATTAACTTAATTCAACATAAAAATAATTTAGTAATTTCAATCCAAGTAGAGATCATGAATAGGTCAAACATGAGTTGTTATGTACAATAGTATAAATACACAATAGGAATGTGAAATCAAACTCTTAGAATAAATTGATTCAAGCTAAATCATATTAGTATGTCTAACCTCCAATAAAGATATTATAGTTATGGATAACGAACTAGATTCCTTGATGTTTGAACTTTGTGTCTGACGACTCTAAAACCCTTTCCCACAACCTATGTAGGATTTGTTGATTGAATTATGTTGATGCAAGGATCTTAGTGTAAATGGAAAGGATGTGCATCCCTTGCATTGCATTGAAACTAGTCTACTAAAAACTTAGTAAAAATGTTTTTGTGTTCAATTTCCTACAGTCCCTTTGTGCCTTTATGAAGCACTAATGAGGGGGTGATCATTCGTCTTCATAGCATCGACGTATCCATTATAAAAGTTATGCATTGTTGATCTAGGTATTTCAAGAAGGTTAGGCACCATTGATCTATCTCCACTCAAATCCAAGTACATCAAATGAGATTTCTTGAATGGGTATTCGAGTCATTCCATTGTGATGGACAATGTCACAAATTGAAGTAAATAAGAATTAGCGGTCTTCTTATAAGTAGTGGAGGCAAGAGTTTTCAAAAATTAGTATAGTTGATGGTAGTGTGGATATTTATCTCTCCTTGTCAACATTGTCAAAACCAATAATAGTCTCGATGTAATAGCACTAACCAATTGTATGGAAAACCATGATCAATCATTACTTTCACTAAGAGGAGAAATGATAAGAATTTTCAATGAGGAAGAAATAATTGTGAAACATGAATCATGGATTTTAGTTGAAATTTATATAAGTCCCCGTGTTCTTTAATTATTAAATACTTAATCTAAATACAAATAAATTACCATTAAGATATTGATTTTACATATTAAATATGTATTAAAAGGCATTCATCTATGACACTTGATTTTTCATGTAGTCCGAATAAACCACTTAAAGCTCATTATCAATTAATTGTAATTAGTTTTGTAAAAGATATTTCTTTACTTACGTTAAGAGATTTTTATCAAAAATAAATTACATTTATAAACTTATATCAATACATATAATTAAATGGAATTGAATAAATAGCTTCTAAGTCTTGTTGGATTCTATGAGATTATTTTAAGTACAAATAATTTATTTTAGAATTGAAATTTACAAAATGTTAATCTTGATGGGAAAATCATGTCAAAAGGTGCAAAACTTTCGAAGACATCCATTTGTGGCCCATCTCTTGAATGAGCTTAAATAGTCTACTTAATGCTCATTGTAAATTCATTAATCCATGTTTTATTTGAAAATGCATTTTGTTTACATGGATTTTTATTCTAGAAATAGCAATGTCACATTTATACATTCATATTAAACCACATGATAGTTAAATAAAAATCAATTAATGGTTTCTTGACTTATTGACTTATATGGCATGATTTCATATAGAAATAATTGATTTAAGAATGCACAGTTAGAAAAGGTTGTTGATTCAAAATAAATTAAACGAGTTAGAACTCATCAACAATTGATTTTAAATTATTAATTTTCTAAAAAATATATTTTTACTTACATTAAGAACTTGATTTCAAAAATTAACTTCATTTATACATACATACATACATACTAAGTATAATTTAATACAAACTTGTCTTGTTGGCTTCTATGAGATTATTTCAATTACAAATAATTTATTTAAAAATTGAAATTTACCAAATGTTAATAGGGGTGGGAAGATCAAATGTCGTACATTGCATAAAGTTTAAATTCATTTATTTATAACTCGTATACTGAATGAACTTGAACGATATACTTAACATTCAATACCAAATAATTATTCCATGTGTTGTTATGAAGAACATTTAATTTTACATGGAGTTTTATTTCAAAAAAAAAAGATGTCACATTTATACACTTATATTAAACCTCATGATAGGAAAATAAAAGTCAATAAATGGATTTATATAGGTCACTTAGAACTCATTATCAGTTACTTATAATTTGTTTTGTAAAATATATTTTTTTTTAATTACATTAAGAGCTACATTTCAAAAATGCATTACATTTATAAACTTCTATCAATGCATATGACCAAATAGAATTCTTCATGTCATATTGGTTTATATGAAATTATTTAAATAAAAAATAAACTATTTAAGAATTGAAAATGACAAAATGTTAATATGAATGAGAAAATCAATGTCTTATGGTGCAAAAAGTTTAAATACAACTATTTTTGACCCATCTCTTTAATGAGTATAGATCATCCACTTAACACATTGAATTAATTATTCCATGTTTTATTAAGAAGATAATTTTTCTTTACATAGAGTTTTGTTTCAAAGCAATACAATATGACATTAATACACTCTTAATAAGTTAAGTGATAACGAAATACAAGTCAATAAATTGATTCCTTATTAAATTATGTGAGATGAGATGATTGCATATACAAATAGTTGATTTAAGAATATATAAAAAGAGTTATGGATTAAAAATCGAATGCCCTACAATTTAACGAGTAGTATTCACCTATGAGCCATCACCCATTAGCATAAAGTGTCCACTTAATACTTATTATCAACAAATTATAAGACTTATTTTTGGAAGAAATGCATCATATTATACGAATATTATATATCACATTTATACAATCATATTAATGGACATAAATAAGTACAAGTCAATAATATAATTCTAGCTCAAATCATATGATTTCAGTTTATTTAAAATACAAATTTACAAAAAATTAACTTTTAAGTAATCAAATTAGATGCCTTACAGTTCAAATACATAATTCATCCATGATAGTGTCTAATAAAACCTTGATAGTCCACTTAGCAATCATTATTATTAATTATATGTTTTTTTCAAGAAATGCAAAATTATATTACAATAGATTTTTATTTCAAAAATTACAAATCACATTTACGCACTCATATTTGTGCCTTATTGATTTTCAATATGATATGATTGCAGCTACAACCATTAATTGATTTAGGCATATAAATTTATGAAAATTATGGATTAAGAAATCACATATCTTATGCTTCAAAAAGTTCAAATCATTCACTTATGACACATTTCCCATTGGCCTTAATAGTGAAAAATGCATTGTGAATAGTGAATAGTGCACATAACATTTTATCAAATATTATACTTTCTTTAGCAATAATTACACCTTCGTTTGCAAGGATTTCTATTTCAAAATTTATATTTCACATTTATATTTTATGATTATTGATGCATATAAGTAAACATACATCATTAAAAATAAAATGCCTCGATGGTTCATGCAAGATAATTTAAATGACAAACAATTCAATTAAAAATGCACGCACACATCTTAGAAAAAATCGATACAACAAAGTCATTGCAAAAGAAATTATAAATAATAAGAAATATACATATTAATATAATTGGCAATTCCCATATATTTCAAAAAATATAAAATCATACAAATTGATTCAACAAAAACTATGTCCAAAATGTATCAAAAATTTGGAATTTACTTTTCAACAAATTTATAAAGGAAATTATCTCCATCCAATACAATGAAGTACATGTTCTATTGAACATTCGAATGTACTAATGTTTTTTATTGATAAGATGAAGTGTCTTAAGAAAGGGGGATAAAACTTGCATAAGCCAAGTATCTTGCTCTTTTCCTGTATAGGATTTTATCAACATGTGTTTTGACTGATATCCAATGAATTGAGAAGTATGCTTTGTTGTATCTATTAGCAATACATTTGATTCTTCATAATTATCTCCATTTTGGGACCACACATCAGTCAACGTTTTCTCATAAAATTGTCTTGTCCTCCCTGCTTCCAATTTTGTTTGCAAATGACAATGAGACCTGTCCCATGCAAATTTAAAGTCCTCTATATCAATATTTGATTTTTCTAGTACTTTTCAGATGTACTTGTTAGTGACATTTAATGTCCATATTGGGACATCATAATTTTTTAAGCAACATTTTCATACTTGACTGAAAAGGCCTTACAAAATAGGACCCATCACCAAAATGCCAATCTGGTTCTCTTTGAATATGAAAATTTAGTTCATATTTGGTGTATGATTGGAATAATACTCCTTCCATTTCAAATATCACCATATTTTGACTTGTCGTAATGCTCATCTGCATCTACACTGCAACCACATGTATGATATTAACACATCTCCACTTCAACACTTCATTGATTAAGGACATAAAAACCTACCAATTTAAAAATGATGTTAATATTTATTATGAATTATTTCCGTTTGTATGCAAAGGGAATTTTACAATGAGTTAATAGTAATCACAAAATACAAATACAATGGCCCCATTAAAATGAACAAACTAATGATATGTTTACTTTATACATACAACATAATACCTTTATTTAAGTTGTATGGAATAAAAATATTCTAAGAACGCATTGACCCACCATTTAAATCGTTGATTTTAATACTTATAATGATTTCTTTAATTGCAATTGAAAAATATAATTACAATGGTCTAGTGAAAGTAAAAAAATAAATTATATATTAATTTCCACATACAATATAATACAACTTTTAAATTTCAAACCTAATTATTTATATGTTAATTTCCAGAGTCTCTACCTTAGTTTCTTTTGGTGCTTCTTTTGGTATAAATTGTATGTTTATTGTTGGTGCTACGTACAACCTAATATAGTTTTTCAACTTATATGGATTAAAAAATGTTATAAAAATACAATGGGCCATCCTTCACATTACTAATTTCTAAGAGGTATAATGATAACTTAAACCAAAATTGAAACAAATAATTGTAATGATCTAATTCAAACAAATATACCAATTATATATTAACTTTTACATTTAATGTAATCCATTGTAAAAATTTCTATAGCATGGGAAATTTTGATATGAAAACATTAAATGGCCATCCGAATCAATAATTATTATCAACAAAATATCTCACCAAAAAATAAGGAAAATAAAAGTATTTTTCTTTTAGTAATGACAAACCAAATCAAAAATTATTTTATTAGTGTTGTGAAATAAAGCTAATAATTCGTGATGTCATACATATAATAACATGAAATAGACATCGGTCATGTTAAGGTACTTCTAAATGTAATTGAACATCTTTAAAAGTAGCTCACACATCTGTAGCCTTCTTGAGTTTATGCAACATTCTCCATAGCTCAGCAATCAACAAATTATCCTCTTGATTTGTTCCAATGAATGGAGGGGAAAGAATCACATTTTCTTTGGGATTATCTTTCACGCTCTCAACTGAACAATCCACTATAATAGTATTGGTTGCATCATATTGGGTATGCATTTCCCACACTTTTTCAACGATTTAGTGTGTATAACTTTGCTTGGATTGTCAATGACCTTATGTCCCTTTTGTGGTTTACAATATTAAGAAGTCCACATAAACACAAGTTTATCTTGAATGTTTCTGAAACCAACTTTTTTAAAACTCTTGTTGTGCTTTCTTTCAAAGCTGTCATCCAAATTGTAATGTCAAGAGATTCATTTTTGAAACACATTTCAAAAAACTTTTTTGCATGTGGATGAATCCAAAATAATTTTTTCTCTATTGTGTAATCAACATCAGTTCCCAATTTCTAAATATGCCCTTTGTTTGTTTCTTCATCATCAATGCTATGATAAAAAAATGTACTTTAGTTCATATTTTCAGTTATTTTGGCTGCAACACAATGACAAATAATCTAGTCAAACCATTTTATTCATGTTACAAAAATTACTAAATAAATTGTTGAAACAATACACTTACCTTTAGTGGTTTTTTCACTAATTATAGATGAAATGATAAGTTCTTTTATCATCTTGATAGAACTTGGAGTAAACATATTAAACATTCAATCAAATACCAATACCAAGAAAAACATTAGTAATCAAACCTTTAAAAAGAAAAACACCCACACACACCTTTTACATTATTTTGATTGCTAATTTTGTCGTTTCTATTAGTTTCTATAATAAAAATGTACAATGTTATGGTAGTTACAAGCATTAGAGTTCAAAGAATAAAAAAATAGATAAGAAGACAAGTTATAAGTATTTGATATGACTTTATCTTCATATTTGTAATTTTGCACCTCATCATCATCTTTGTTACCTTTATTTTTCTCTAAATTTAAACATATAAAATATTTTGAATTGTGAAAATGAATAACATCATTAAATAATAAGGAAAACAAGTGGAAAAATTATAAGTAGCTGATATTATATTTTGTCATTGATTAAAGCTTTGTTTCACATTCATTTGATCAATGTCTTTGTTCTCCTTGCTTGTCTCTATAATAAACATAAAAAAATGTTATAAGTTGTGACAATGAACAAAATTCATTAAACAACTATACAAAAAACGAATCATCTTTAATTGTCCATATAATATTTTGGTCTTTATTGTAGTTTTGTGGGACATTCCCTTAGTCACTATATTCATTCTCTTTATTTCCAACTATAATCAACAAATGAAATGCTATGATTCATGATAATAAGAATAATAATTTAGATTAAAAAGAAAAAAAGAGTTACAATGATTAATACCCATTTCTATCCCCATCATTCCATGGTCATTGTCTTGATTAATTTCATTCTTCTCATAATTCCATATAATAGACATCCAAAAATGTTATTAATATGGAAATTAAATAAATTTAAAAGTAACAAGAGCAACAACCAAACAAATTATGTACCTGGTATGATAACTTCTTCTCCTCCTGTTTCCATTTCTAAACTTTTTTCAACATCATAAGCACTATATTGATCATTTTTTTGCTTCCCACATTCATCATTCTTTGTTTTAGAATCTCCATCATTAGTCATTTTAGTAAACACTTTGGCAATTAAAAATATAAACAAAATATTATCCAAATTATTATAAGAGAAACAACAAAGGAACTGTAGTACCTGAATTTTCTAAGAAGTTAATAGATCATGGATTTTATAGTTGAAAATATTTGTAATTATTCAACATGATTATCCCTATGACTATGTTTTCACAACACATGCAATTCTTCTTCCATATGTACAACAAGCCTTGATTAAATTTTTCCCTGGATAAAGAGTAATAACCACTTTTGCATCACTACATTGTTGGTTTTTTTCCACTAAATCCATTCAGAAATCATAATCTCTCTCATTTTCATCAAATGCGTCTTCAAATGTGTGAGAGTATTTTTAAGCTTCCAAAATTTTTAATTCTTAAGTATAGAAATGTATAGTAAAAACTATATCATAACTATACCTATTTTGAGACTTATATTCATAAATGCCACTAGTCATTTTATAGTTTAACTTGGAGTTCTTTATGGTAATTTCCAAAAACTTGCGTACATAATTATAAAACCAAAGTTCTACTAAGAGAACTGTAGTAAAATCATTCAACTCATTTTTTCCATAAGAAATCGAAATAAATGAATATTATATCCCTTGTGGAATGGTTCCTTTTCCAAAGCGTGTGTATTTGGAACAATAAGGTTAGTATGTAAAACTACTTGCAACTAACATTGGAAAAGAGTGCAAAAGTGTTGACAAAATATCAAAGCCCCAAAAATGACAACCAAATTCAAAATTGTTGTCAACCCATTGAACACTTGTTGATCCATTTATCATTCTGTCAAGGACTCCACCTGCTTGCTGAGAAAAGGACTCTATCTTTGTATTATGTGTTCCTTTTACATAAGTAGACCCCTCCACCATGTTGCAAAATTTGGAAAATATGATATCGTTAATTTCATAATTCTCAAGAATGTTGAATGTGGTAAGAGTATTCTCATTCAATTTCTCATCATGACTTTGACAATATGTAACCATTGCCTCCAATAATGTTCTGTTGGTTTTCAATTTAGAACAATAATCTTTTAATTTTGTGGCATTTGTTGGATGATTAAGTGGAATAAAAAACCAAGTGGTTTAATCCAATAGCTTATCTTCTACTGAAGAAATTTCTTCCATGGTTAATCCCTGATGGGCCGAAGAGTACATATTATCAAATTGTGTAAACTATTTCTCTTGTAGTTCCCAAAATCAGGTTGACTTGGAGAACACTTTAATGTTCCTAGTTGGTAACAGTTAAAAACAGTGTACCATTTATCCCAAATAGGTTGATCAAGATATAATAGAATTTTTTTATGAGAAAAAATTCTAATTGGACACACGAAGAAGGCGCACAAAATTTCATCATCGACCTGATAAAATGATAAATATGAGCTAATCAACAACCATTTATTAGCATAATGTCTAACCATTGAAACAAAGTATAAACTAATTATAAAATTGTCATACCATTTAAATATTTTGGTGTAATGTTTCTTGAACATCCTTTTACCTTGGATGCTTCCTTTGAATTCTCACTAGCTTCATAGTCTATGGTTTCTGATAATAATAAATAAAAAAAGTAAAAAATTATTAACATAGTTTCGAATTATTGAAGAAACTATGAATTTATAAATACTATAACTAATTGCATCATTATATGTGTAACAAAAATGAACACGAATAATAATAAGTGTAGAACTCACAATAATAGCTAATCATGGTGTTGATTAGAAAAAGGGAACCCCCAAATAATTTATTGTGTTCCTTTAATCATGACTATAGGCAAGTTATCACCTACTAGCTTTCCTTCTAGCACGAGCATAAGCACATTTCCAAAAAACATTACGTTGTGAATAAATAAATAAAACTGTAGAGACTACAACAACATCATATTTACAGAAAATTTATCTTTTATAGTCATGTATATTCTTAGCTTGCTTTAGAAACCATAAAATCAAAACACAATGAAAGAACATTAACTATGGAAATTATTAGATTTTCTTCTAGTTCTTCGTCTAGCACAAAGAAAAACACATAACAACATTGCAAGGTGAAAGAAATAGAGAAAGTGATAGAATTACTTCTAGTAGAAACATAAGCATATTGCCAACAAGAATGTTGCAAAAAAAAAGAAATATTTGTATCCTAGATTTCTTTTTATCACAAACACATGGATATTTCCAATAAAAACATTGTATGGTGAAATAAATCTAGCACATGCTAGAATTATTATGAGCACGAACACATGCATATTTCCAAGAAAAGCATTGCAAACCAAAAGAAATCTAGCACAAGCTAGATTTCCTTCTAGAACAAACACAAGCACATTGTCATTAAAAATATTGCAAGGCAATGGAAATGTAACACATGCTAGACTCCCTTCTATCACGTAAAAGAAGATTGCCAACAACCACATTGCATTGTAAAGTAAAACTAGTGCATGCTAAATTTCCTTCTATCAAAAGCACAAAAACGTTGTCAATAAAAACATTACAATAATAATCTTTCTTGAGACATATCGATGCTTATGTAATTTGACATTGCCTTTTAGAGACAATGAGGTTCTAGTCCATGCCTACATAAACTATTGTTACAATATAAAAAATGTTAAACCCTCAAATGATTAGAAGGCCCTTCATATGGAATATGTGGCCTAAGAATGGGATATCGTACAAACATAAGCATGTTTCCAACAACAACATTGCATTGTGAAAAAAACATTCTATATTACCCTCTATCGCAAACACAAGCACATTGTCAATAAAACATGCAAGGTGAAATAAATATATCGTAAGTTAAATTTCATTTTAGCATAAAAACAAACACATAACAACATTGTAGGGTGAAATAAATCTAGCATGTGCTACAATTACTTTTAGCAAAAATACAAACATGTTTCCAACAACAATATTGCAAAGAAAATTAAATGTAGGACATGCTAGATTTATTTATAGTACAAACACAAGCACATTGCCAATAAAAACATTGGAAAGGGACATAAATTTAAGCATTGCACACTTCCTTCTGGAGGACAAAAAAATAAAAAAACTCATCAGCATTGTAGGTGAAAGAAATCTAACATGTGCTAGATTTGCTTCTAGCACAAACACAAATATGTTGTGAACAACATCATTACAACAGGGTAAAGGAAAATCTAACACATGTTATATTTCCTTCTAGCACAAACCTAAGTAAATAACATTATTATATGGCTAAATAAACCTAATACATGTTGGATTTACTTCTAGCACAAACACAGACATATTACCAATAAACATAATTGTAAGGAAAAAAGAATCTAGTACCCACAAGATTTTCTTCCAGCAAAAACAAAAACACATTGCGAATAATAACATTGTAAGATGAAAGAAATCTAATGTGTGCTATATTTCATTCTATCATAAACACAAGAATGTAACAACATTGCAAGGTCTCTTAAATCTACTATGTGCTAGATTTACTTCTATCACAAACACAAGCATATTGTCAACAACAACACTGCAAGAAAAAAACAGATCTAGTGCAAGCTAAATTTCCTTCTAGCATAGACAGAAGCACATTGCAAAATAAAAATATGCAAGACAACATTTGATTTCCTTCTAGCACAAATAACTATATTGTCAAAAATAATATTGCCTTGTGAAAAAAAATATAACACATACTAGATTTCCTTCTAGTACAAATTCACAAACATATTGCCAACAACAACATTACTAGACAAAACAAATCTAACACATGTTAGATTTCCTCCTATCAAAAACACAAGCACCTTGCAAATAAAAAAGTTACAAGGTGAAAGAAATATAATGCATACTATATTTCCTTCTAATGCAAACATAATCACATAACAACATTGTAGGGTGAGAAAAAATTCCAATATATTTACTTCTAAAACAAACATATAAATATTTCCATTGACAACATTACAGGACAAAACATATCTAGCACAAGCTAGATTTCATTTTAGCGCAAACAAAAACATGTTAGCAATAACAACATTGCAAGGTAAAAAAAAAAAATCTAACATGTGTTAGATTTCCTTTTAGCGCAAACACAAGAACATAGAAACATTGTAGAGTGAGAAATCTAGCATGTGTTAGATTTATGTCTACAACTAAAAAAAGCACGTTGCTAACAACAACATTGTAGAGTATAAAAAATCTAGCCTATGTTCAATTTTCTTCCAACAAAAACACAAGCACATTTCAATTTCAAAGAAATCTAACACATGCTATATTTTCTTCTAGCATAAACACAACCACATAACAACAGTGTAGGACTAAAGAAGTCTAGTGCATGCTGGATTCATTCTATCACAAACACAAGTAGTTTGCAAGCTAAAGGAAACAAAACACATGCTAAATTCCTCCTAGCACAAGTAACCATATTTCCAACAATAACATTTCATTGTAAAATAAATCTAGTGCATGCAAGATTTCCTTCTAGCCCAAAGATAAGCACATTGCCAATAACAACATTGCAAGGTGAAAGAAACCTAATGTGTTTTAGATTTCCTTCTTGTATAAAAACAAGCAGACAAAAACATTGTAATGTGAACGAATTATAGCACATGATAGATTTACTTCTAACACAAACACAACCATGTTGACAACAACAACATTATAGGGCAAGGAAATCTAGCACATGCAACATTTCTTTCTAACACACACAAGAAAATTACAGGATGAAACAAATCTCCTGTGCTAGATTTCCTTCTAGCACAAACATAGGAACATAACAACATTGTAGGGTTAAAGAAATATAACACACACTAAATTTAGTTCTAGCACAAAATGAAGTATATTGTCAATAACAACGTTGCAATAAAGAAATATAGCATGTGTCAAATTTCCTTCTAACGCAATCACATGTAAAATTCCAATAACATTGGAAGGTCAAAGAATTCTATCATGTTTCCTTCTAGGACAAACAACCAAATTTCAAACCACAACATTGCGTTTTGAAAGAAATATAGTGCATGCTAAATTTCCTTCTAGCTCAAACACAAGCACATAAAAACAATGTAAGGTGAAAAAAATATAACATGCATTATATTTACTTTTAGCAAAAATACAAGCATATTGCCAACAACAACATTATCAAGTAAAAGAAATCTAACACATGCTAGATTTCATTCTATAATAAACTCAAGTGTATTCCTAATAACAACATTGTAAGATGAAACAAGTCTAACAAGTGCTATATTTTCTTTAGCACAAATAATAACATAACAACATTATATCTTCAAACATATCTAGTGCTTGTTATACTTACTTATAACATAAACACGAGCATGGTTCCAATAACACTACAGGGCAAAACAAATCTAGAATGTGCTATATTTTCTTCTAGCACAACCACAAGCACATAACAAAATTTTACGATCAAATAAATTCAACACACGTTAGATTTACTTTTAGTACAACCACAATCATATTGCCAACAACAACATTCCAAGGTAAATAAATTTAACACACAATAGGTTTTCTTCTATCGCAAATATAATCATCTTAGCAACAACAACATTGCAAGGTACAGTGAATCTAACGTGTGCTAGCTTTCCTTCTAGCACAAATACAAGAGCATAACAACATTACATGCTAAAAGAATTCTAGCACATGATCAAT